>JABUQX010074677.1:0-26388 GCA_015478945.1 Trachelipus rathkii | reverse complement strand
TATTTTGTCTTTAATGTATATGTTTGCATTTAAAACTTTGTCTATTAAAAGGTAAATGGGGACTGTATCGAATGTGTGGTTGATATCTATTGCTACAAGAAGAGTAAGGCAGGGGCGGATAGGAGGAGTTTGGTTGTTTTTTCGTTAAAATGAGTTGGGTTAGATCTGTGAGAATTGTGATAGTAGATTGTAGTGTTTTTGTTGGAAGTCATGTTCTTATTCTGATAGGGATGAGGGGGAAATTCTAAAAAGGATTAATTTTCAAATATTTTGAAAAAAATAAAAAAAATAAAAAAATGAAATAAAATATAAATAGAAATAGGAAACTTTTTTAAGTTTTCATGAACTTGCAACAGGTGAATGGCATGATCAATAGCTCCCAGTGTGTGCAATGATATGGTGTTGGAGGCTTCCGAATATAATAAAAATTGTGTTGATATTGAAGAGAGTGTAAGAATATATTGAGTGGAGAATAAAAGGTTTAATATTAATCAAAGAAGTGAGGAGAATAATATGTGATATCTCCATGGCTATCTGAACTGTACATGGATAGAGAGGGAAAGAAACCAATGAGAGGGCAGAATTCTACATGGAGAAATAAAAGAGAGGGTGCCCTGTTTATTGTACGCAAACAATTGATTTTGTGTAGTGTGAATCTGAAAAAGTTCACATTAGCAGTGCCGTCGTGGTGCGTAAAAAGGAGGAGGGAGGTAAAATGTAGATGCGTGAGAGCGATTTTTTTTTTTTACAATTTCACACTGCTGCTCACTGGTAAGGCTCTCCCATTCAAGGAGGGGGTTGAACGTCTCAAATATTCACCCACCCAAACACGGATATATGTAACAGACGCCCTTTTAAAGAGGGTGGCATTTAAAACGAGAGCGGTGGAAACACAAAAGATGAAGAGAATTCAGAACAGAGGTGGTGGAAAGAAGGAAGCACCCCCGAGCGAACAAGTCTGGAGTTAATATTATCAACACAAAAACTCATGCCACAAATCTTTGTGCTGTGGGCGTCGTAAGCAGTGGTGAGGCCAGGTGCAGGGAGTTCCTCACTGCTACGGTCCATAGAAAAGAGAGATGAAAAGTGAACAAATATCGCTCCGCAAAGAGAGGGTCGCTGAATCAGAAAGTGACAGTTATGCTCTCGGGCCTTTGATCAAATTTACCAAAAGCTGCTGGTGAAACCGTGAGCCCCCCAGATATGAGAGCAGACCTCCATGCAAGGGCAGATGAGACCCTTGCATAGCTGAGCACCGAGAAGAGGTGCCCCGCAACAGAACCCTGTTTCTTTTGAGGCCAGCTCCCAAAGCAAAACTGCTTTGAAAGCAGTTTCGCACATTTTTCGTTTATGCTAAGGCCAAGAACGTTTATGTTGAAGCTTCAAATAGAGAGAAGAGAGAACTGCTTAAAAAAGAGATAGGAAAGTTTAAGATGTGTTTTAGAGAGGAGATTTGTAGAAGTTGGCCTTTTAAACAATAAATATCACAAGGTTGAGACGATCCCAACCGGAAATTCTATCCATATTGGAAGGAAGGCTAAAAGGTTAAGACTGAGAAAGAGGCAATTCTCTAGAAGTAAAAGAGGGAGCAGAATTGAAATTGTCAGCTGGAAGAATGTCTTCTAAGTCATCGGCTTATGAGTGGACAGAGTTAGATGCAGGTGAGAAGATCATTAATGAAACCATACTAAAGTAGGAGACAAGATAGAACCCTGAGGAACACCTCTACTGACAGAAAAAGAGGAAGTCGCCCCCCATCAAACAGCCAGATATTGAGCATTTGGAAGAGTTAGATATGGCAAGCAAAAGAGAAGGAGAAAAACCCAAAGAAGAGTGGCACGTGCCATACCCGGTCAAATGCTTTGATATGTCAAGCGCCACCACGTAAGTTTCCCGTAGTTTCTAAGAGCGGAAACCATAAACTAATAGGCATATCGCCAGTAGACTGGAGCCAAAAGCCAAACCACAGATTTGGATTGCTTTCTCGCAGCGTGGGCGAGAGTTGAGAAGGTTTCAAAGATCTTAGATAGAATACAAGTTAGAGCAATATGGTGGTGAGAAAGGAGAATTCGCGGTGGGAAATCATTTTCCATGATAGGTAACTGGAACAAGTATACGAGTTTAAATATTAAGGCTATATGATGTGATGTAATCTGGCCAGAGGAGTTTGGATATTGCGACACACGGATTATATGAAGCCTTCGCCTGGCTACTAATTGCAAGCAACCACTTATGTCAATAATAATAATATTATATAGGGCGACAGGGCTAGCAACCCTGCTCTTTAAATTTTTCTTGCAGAACTCCTGGACCAGCATTGGAATCTTATTGCCCTAGAAGCACGATCTTTTGGAGAACTCTGGGAAAACAAGTTTTGAGGCCAAATGGAAAAAGATACTAGCTCCACTGAAAGGGTGAAACCCTACCTGAGGTAAAACTCATCGAAACCATTGCGCTAGAAATAGTTTTCTAGAGTGCTTCAGGACAAGAGTTTCTGGTTCAGAAGGAAGAAGGATGCTGGTCCACCTGACGGGACGATTAAGCCCTACCTGGCAAATAATAATAATAATAATAATAATAATAATAATAATAATAATAATAATAATAATAATAATAATAATAATAATAATAATAATAATAATAATAATAATAATAATAATAATAATAATAATAATAAATATGATGGATTAGAAAGGAACAGATGATGCAGAGTGAAGTATGAAAATTGTGAGTAGTAGGAAGGAGACTGACGCAATTAAATCCTTGGTGAACGTAAGAGGAATAAGTCTTGAGTGCATTAGGGTTCTGCGTGAGGGTATGTTGTTACCAGTGTTAATGTATAGTAACGAAACTATAGCATTGAATTTTATGTATAGATGTGTTCCGATGGATAATATTAGGGGAGTGTTAGGTTTCCAAAACACTGAGAAATGAGCGTGAATTAGAAAATAAACGAGTGTGTGTTAAGATGGTTTGGTCATATGAAAAGGATGGGTGAAAGTCGGTTGGTTAAGCGATTGTATAGAGGCGAGTGTGTGTTGGGAATTGACAATCTGAGATACCAAAGAGAAAGTGGATTGAGTCAGTAGAAAAATGTCTGATGGAAAGGAATGCAAATTTAGCAGAAACGAGAGGATTGGTACATAATAGGGGTAAATGGCGTAGTTTTGTGAGATGGCATGGTGGTGGACCTGGCCGAGGAAATGAACCTCGACTTTGACGAGATGTCACAGTGAGTGTCTGTCGTGGTGTTGTGAAGCTTTAGGGTGGATTTTGGCTGCGATGGGCTCGCGCTTAAGGGTATGTGGGAAGGGAATGGAGGGGGGGGGAACTTTCTTTTCGACTTAGGTCAATGTCTTTTACTTAACTACTCTGTTTCCGGTTCATATTGTTCACCCCACTCCCAATCTGTCGGGATAAGTGCGAAAGATAAAGAATGAACAGAATATATATATATATATATATATAATATAAGCATATAATATAGGCTAGTAAAAGTATATATATATAAATAAGTTTATATATATATATATATAAGTAAAGAAAGGTTATGTATATATATATATATATATATATATATATATATAAGGTCAGGGTTATATGCACTTTTAGGGGTCAAAAAAATAGGAAAATTGGACACTTTTAATGAAAATGTAGGAAAAAAAAAATAGGACAAAATTTAATGCGAAATTATTAATTGTTCTTTTATTTTTTTGGTATATATACTACTATTTTTCCTACATATTTGTTAAACTATCCAACTTTCATGCTTATTTCGCTGTACTGGATGATTTTTTTTTATTCCCAACCAAATGTGCCGGATGAGGTTGCAGTTGAAATGTTTTCATCCTCCAGTTCAAATATCAAACTTATTTTTGTTTCCAATTTAATACTAATAGAAATGAAAATTATATTACCAAAAATTAAGCTTAGATGAGTTTTTTATATTATTCATCAAAATTGTGTTCATCTCAAAAATAATTAAACTTTACATTTACATGTATTTGCAATCTTAAAAATTTAATCTTTCTCTCAATGCTACATTAATTGAAGAAAGATAATTGTAGGTAAGCTAACAAAATCAACTGGAACCCTGGATGAGGTATGGGCTTTTTTTTCCTACTTTATTTTCTTTAAAAATAACGTTTACATTAACAAACTAGAAAAAATGAAAGAATAGCAATTTGAAAAAGTAATGTAATGATAGTAGAATTAACTACATAAAAATGAAAACAAAAATGACGTACAAATTCTCAAATGATTATAAGAATAATTTTTATGATATTTGTTTCGGCTTTTGTTTTTTTGCTTGATTTGCACTGTAGTAGTCAAGAACGGTTCTTTTATTTTTCTCAATCTTCTTCTTTTGCTGATTTCTTATTTAGTGCAAATAAGTGGTACTCTTATCAACTTTTTTTGCAAGCTGCAGTATAGTCTGCCCTATCTGTAGCCCTTTCATGTCAATAATCTTTAATGCATTCTTAATATTGGCTTTTTCAACCAAGGAATTGTAGTTATTGATGTTTGTTGTAGCTTTAGTTCTTTTTCCTGAAGGGATTTTTCTTTGAAGATAGCTTCTTTCGTTTCTCGTGATTTACTTTCAAAATCTTTCTTTTTCTTTTTCAAACAATTCTTGTTCTTTCCTTTGTCCTCCTCTTTTTTGTTTTTTTAGTTGGGTCTCGATCCGTTTCTCTTCCTATAATCTTTCTAAATAAGATTTATGAGCATTGATTCCCTTCTTAATGAAGTCCTTTGATATGGGCACCATATAGGCTTCATAACCAAATTGCTTTAAACCATCTTTGATAGACTGTAATGCACTAACTGATGCCTGAGAAAGGTTGGTTCTGGAATCTGTAAGGTAAATATATGTCTGTGAAAAGCCACGTTCAACATCAGCATTTCCGTGCGGAATGATGAGGAAAGCTTTAACCAGACTCATCAACTGAGGATACGTACATTGATTAAAAAAGTTTCTCAGAGAGAAAATCTTACTCCAATACTGATCAGCCCTGATTTGATTTTTTTTTCTACAATATTGTCAGTATTGGGTGAAAAAAGTTAAAAAAAGTAGAAAAATTAGGACATTTTATTAGTAGCACATTTCTACTGTAGCAAAATAGACATTGAATCTTGATATATATATATATATATATATATATATATATATATATATATATATATATATATATATATATATATATATATATATATATATATATATATATATAAGATGAACCTGATATTCGCATCAACATTCGTATTCGCGAATATTAAAAAAAATTATTCGTACTTGTATTCGCATTCAAACTCGAATTCGGACACATGCGAATGCGAATATCAAACGATCCGATGGTACTTGTTAGGATATTTAGCGACTTTTCTGATAAATTGCTTAGAATGACTTGACTAACATCGGCTCGAGGTCGTGGCAGTAATTTTAGTTACACTCGTAGTCTGACAATTTTGATAAACTTGTACAAGGAAATATATATGCTCGAAATCAACTGTTGAAAGATTTGAGCAATGTCAGCATTATCCACTGCCCTTTGGATTACTTCGATATTGTTTTCCCATGACATCGCAAAGCGTACCCTTTGCAATCGTAATTATCCTGCGAAAGGAAGAATGACATTTGGATTAAGGTCATCTAAGCAGCATACACAAGGAAGTTGCAGAAAAGAAAACGAGTAAAAGAGGAAAGGGTCACCAGTACCAGCTTTGAGGATGAAGTAGATTACTATTAAAACTTGTATAGAAATACAAAGATTTAAACAAAGGATGGATGTTAAATTTGCAGGTGTATTAGTAATGGATGATCTCTTTTCTTAATTTGAAATTCTTGGCTTTGTACGGCTGATGAAAGTAGCGGTCCCTTTCTACCCACTACGTCAACGGAATTGCTACAGAGGTATTGTTTGGGAGAAAATGTTTGACTGCATTATAACTAAAGTTTCAGAATTAATAGCCTATACCAAAGAATCATTCAAGTTAGATTTCTCCGCCGACGAATGGTCAGATACTCAATCAGCAGTTTATTTGAGCTCTCTGACTAGTCATGTCGTAGATAATTATTTCAAAAGTCAAAATTTGGTGTTCTTCGCTGAACCACTCAATGAACGTCACACGAGTGAATGTCTCACTGATGTATTTAATGGAATGTTGGGGAAATGGAACTTATCTCTAGATAATGTTCACTGTGCCATGAGAGATGCTGGTGTCAATATAAAGAAAACTCTGTCTCTTTCTTCATAAATGTTGTGACATCTCTAACAACAGTCATCGATGTTTTCTCAAAATGTAGGTCAATTGCAGCACACTTTAATCATTTGACCACAATTCAATAAGAGCTAAATAAAATACAGGTCAGATTAACGTTCCACAACTTGCAGTAATTCTTGACGTTGCCACGCGCTAGAACAGCACTGTGCAAATGATGATAAAGACGCTAGAATTTAAAGAACTTCTCTGCTTGTACGGAAACTCTAAGGATAAAATAAATGTCTTAACATCCCATGGCAATTCTATTCTAACACATTGAATCATTGTATTATAACCATTTAAAGATATCTTATGATAACCAGAGGATACTATGTACTCCAATACTTTGATCTCACCTGATAATAATCAGAAAAAGCTATTATTAGCTGACATTATTCCTTTCGTAACCACTTTGAAGAGAGTATTTAGTGTCCTCCGACAATGACACTTCAAGGAATAAACACGATAAGAGCACCCGATTAATGAGAGAAATTAACATAAGGCCTGCTTTCAGTGTGAGCAATGACTGTGAGCTGTTAGCACGTTTTGGGACCCAACAACAAACAAACCAAAAACTTTTTTTTCATTTTTCTACCGAGAGGGTTAAAGTCAGTATTCGACTATGTCAGTTGAAAAATTCAAAATACAAGATCGGAACAGTTCAAGAAAAACAAGATACGACCAAACGTTACTCAAAACCCAATCCTGCATCCGTACTCTGTCACAACTTCATGAAATACATTTCATAGTAGTAGTAATGACTTAAATATGATCGGTTGTCTGAGCACGGCATTCAAGGAATCGTTCCCCCAGGGACGTTCAAGGAAATGTGGGTGTTACATGCCGAAGGACCCTCATTGCAGTCGTGTATCCAAGCCTGATGGGACATATACTGATCTTTTCACATTTTAGAAAGTCTACCTGCTTGGCCGCCATTAAAGGGTTGTCAGTGAACGTTCTCTTTCTTATAATAATGGTAATTATCTTTATCAAGGTTTAAATGATCAATTCTTGAGCCCATAAAAAAATCGCTTAATTCCTAAAAAGAACAAAACTTTTAAACCTACTATAAAAAGAACAGTTCACCCTTAAATTAAGTTAGGACATTATTGTCTACATATATATACACAAAACTATTTTTTATTAAATTTCCCAAAAACAGTTCACATTAAACCTATTAGGTAGGCCTATGACTCAATAGTTAGGCTCCAAATATTTAAATCTTACCTAAAAACTTATTTATAAATTTACTTGCCGACCAAAGAGAGATGGAAAATATTATTTTTGAAATTAAAAATTTCATGGTTGGTTTCAATTGTTGATTATGCTTTAAACTGTGCAGTAGCTAATCATATAAATTAATAATGATGGAGAGATACTCATTAATGAAAAAGTGGGAAAAGAAGTTGGTGATAGGCGTGTAAGAGTAGGACCTCGTTCTGCATCTTGGAAGCAAAGAATGGAAATGTATTTATTATTCAATTATAAGATATGACTGACTTTACGGACAAAAGAAATATTTTACTATACCGAGCAAAATTTGGCATTTTACCTGGCAATTCGAATCTTCGCATTCACCGATATTTAGAAAAAGTATTTAGCATTTCCACACTTTCGCGAATACTAAAAACAATATATAGTTCGCATTCAATGCATTTAAAAATGAATTATTCGCATTCGCATTCGCGAATAATTGAAAAATAAATATTCGGTCCATTTATATATATATAATGATATTTATATATATATTACTAATATATATATAATACATATATATTATATTTATATATATATTATTCTAATATAATATATTATATATAATATTAATCAGTGGAGCTGCAGTGACCCATTATAAATGTATTATGTTTGCCATTCATAATAATTATATAAACGGAAGCAGATGCTAAACTAGTCAAATTGTTGAGAGAGATAATAAATTTTTTTTTAACCACTGCTTTCAAAGTTTTCACAGACAGTTGAGTTTTTTTCACTTGTCCAAATAAAGTTTCATGGCAAAAAACACTTTTCCGTTGGAGCAGTGGTTCCTGGAAAACAAAGAAGAAATTCAACAGTTTTTCAGGATATTAGATATGGCACATCTTTATAGCTTGAAAGTGCGAAAATGATTCTCGACCCAACAATCACAGGAGATGTTTTCTTTTGAATTCCAATTGTCCAACATTTCTGGGTCACACTTACTGTTTAACGAACACATATTCGTTCATAAAGTTCGCAGTCTTCGATCTATTGTAAAGGAAGGAATGAGTTCGAGAATAAAATTAATTGTTTCTGCTACTACCTCCCAGAACGGTATTCCTTTTAGTGTTACCCCAAGCAAATTTTTTAAAGTTTTTAAGTGGATTGACAGATTAAGATAAATAAAATCAAATTGTGTAATCAAATGCAATTTTGTAAAATATATAAACATACTGCTTAAATTTTGCAACTTCTGATGCAAGGCCTTCTCTTTCCACCTTTTGAAAAATTGTTGTCACAGCTAATGAAATATCATTTCGTAATTCATTTAATGCTGACATAACTTTAAAAATTTCAATTGTATCTCCTTCATTCTTTTCAATCGTCATGTGAAAAGTGGACGCTTGACTGTGGATAAAGTAAAGCCATGATTCAGATAAAGAATTTTCAAAGAATGATTTCATCACAAAAGGTTTTTTTTCTCTTGTGACTCAAAAAATGATTTTAAGGGAGCATACATTGTCAGAAGACATTCAACCGCAGAGAGTAAAGCAAGCCATCTGGTTTTGCTATATCCTAATAATGGCTTGTATTCGTTATTAAAAAAATTCACAAATTTCTTTATGTGTTTCAACTCTTATTGTGTATAAATAGAAATGAGACAATACGAACGATGCCTTCAAGATCAACTCAAGCAACTGGTCTGAATATGCTGTTGAGAATGATATCTGAGCAAAACATCCTATTAGAACTAAACCATGTCCCAAGTCCTCTTTGAGTTTTGCGTAAAAACATTGTTAACGCCCTTTCTAGATATACCCCCAAAATTGCAATTGTATTATCTGCGCAGAGACTATTGTTTTTTCTTTTTGATTTCATATTTTTCTGCTACTTTTCTATTAAATGGCAGAGATTGTGTTAGATGTTTCCGAGGCAATGAATTTTTACTTCCTAAAAGGTTTTCATCTGAATACCCATTACAGGTTGGGAAATATCTAAACAAGTACTGGGGAATATTTTTATGTCCTTGTGATTTGAAGCGTCGGTCATAATCGAATAAAATTGGCTTCTCGAATATAAGTCTGCAGTTCCGATATAGCTATTGGAGTAAAGACATTTAATACAATTGCCTCCGCTTTTTGTACGGGCACAATGTAACTTAGGCGTCAAAACAAGTCCTTGATTAAATTTTGCAAGAGCAAATCCATAGATTTAGAAAGATTGATTATGTCCTGCCACAAGTGATACGGGCAAATGCCATCCTTCAGCACGCGGCTAATTTAAGCCTTTCTTTGTCACACAAAATGTCATTGTTCTGAAAAACGTTGTGAGTTGTTGAACTTGATGCACTGCACGCAAAGCAGTTTTAAGTTTTTCAGTATTTAAATGTTGTGTGTGTAATATCTGTTCTTCCTCCATGACTGATATTAAGACTGGAAAAAAGACATACTGGCTGCAAACGAAACACCATGATTCCTCGTAAACCTGTCTCTTTTCATATGAGTGTATCATCTTTCTCAAGGGTCACCTTCTGAAAAAACACATGTTCCTTCTTGCCTTTGGGGGCCATTATTTCAATTAATTTTAAATTTTCAACAAGCCTTAAAATTTAATAAAAATTTAGCTTTGAAATATATATTATACTATATTATATAATATTATTATATACTATATATATATTATATAGCTACTATAAGATCAAATAGTATAGGGATGAGTTTCATTTCTCCAGTCCAGGAGTGATTTGTGTCTAATCAAAATATTGCTTCTATATATAAGGTACTAAAACTTGCCAAACAAAGTATAAGGGACAAAATACCTACAAGGCAAAATATGAAGAATAAGAGCCTTTTATAGAAAATTTAAGGAATAAAAGCCATTGGCCCACCAAGACAAATGTGAGGGGCAAAGTCCCCTCCCAGACTAATATGAGGGACGAAAGTCCCTCTCCTCCCCACCCAATAAAAGACGAGCTAGACAAAAGCCTTCAGGATGTATAATAATATGAGGTTAAAAGTTTTCATGTCATTTAAACCGTTTATCACGTGGCCGAAAACAACGCGGGAACTTTCACCCTTTTCACAGCCCTCTGTGCTGGGTCTCATTAAAACCCTCTCTGGAACTATCCCACTACACCTCACTATCTTTTCCGCAGGCATTGTTCTGGCAGAATCGAGGCCGTCTGACTAGCACCTAGTCTGTGACCACTCACCAAACTACCGAAACATGGAGAGTTATTTAGGGACCCTGAAGAGGCCCCTATCTATGGTTGCTTATCGGTCGTTTTGGGTACCTCGCCACAATAGAATATGAGAAAGAAGAGGCATGGATGCCATGAAGGAAGACAACAGGGTATATGTAGGACGGAGGAATTAGAATGGCTGGTCTGGACCCTTCGTTAAAGATGGTCTCAGGCAATGATAAGATGAATAAGAAGGTGGGTAAAGGGAAATAGAAGAAATTCTGGAAGTGAAGAGTGGTAATCGACTTAGACTAATTAAGACCCGATAGGTAACAGCATGTGCGTGAGCGTTCGCAGAAGCCTCAGTATGTTGAGCTCCGATATGTATAAACAATAATGCGATTGATAGGCTTCTCAGGTCCCAATAGAATTTATATATTGTTTTAGGTGTCTATTAGTTTTAGTCTTTTTTTAATCTCGCCTCATATGAGAAGATAATGATTGCGTATTTATCTAGACATTTGGAGACGGTTCTAGAAGCTTAGATATAAGTAGTTTTTATTAAGAGTATAGATTCTTCTATTTTAGATTATTTGTCATGGTTTAAATATTGTCAAGAACAAGTCTCATAATTTACACTCTAAGGCCAATCATTGCAGTTTGTCGCTGTTGGAAAGATTTTTTGGCTCTCTATTATCTAAAATAGAATTCTCTATGTATGTTTTGGATAATTTTGCTTGAAATATACTTTATATTTTTGTTATTTTAAATTTTATTTGTTTAAAACACATTTTAATAAATATATTCCTTAAGTTTATTTTATTATTAACCGAGTAAAGTAAAATTCAGGTTATATTACTAATTTAAGGCACTTATTCGCGCTCACGGTTTCTAATCCAGTACCTCGCATGTAGCTCAGATTGAGGTACGCGCAGGGAAATCGCGCTCGAGTAAAATACAGAAATATTGGGGCCTTCAGACTTCCATATATTCAAATTATCCAATTCTTCATTTTCTATTTGTATTCTAAGTAGTTTGTTCTATATAAGTTCATATTGTGAGCAACTACATTTCAAAATATGTATAACAATAACCATAGCAAAAATGTTTTATATATGGTAATTTTTTGTTTTGTTTTTCTATTTGCTACATAATTATACATGTTTTTTATACAGAACAGCGCATGATGGTCTCTTTAGTTTGTTTTAAATCTTATAATACCTCAGATTCATATAATGGTATTTGTAACCTTCTTCGTAGATTTGTCGTATTACTTATAAGAACTCTGTTGTATGGACTATTGATTAAAAATTGGTATTTATATATATGATTTTAAGCAAGTAAGATATAATATATTACGAGGCTCAAAATATTTTTGAGCCAATGTCAGTTGCATTATTTCAATACCTCTCACATCCAAGTAAATTCTCCAGATAAAAGTGCAGTAAATCAGAGAGATAACATTCTCTCGAATCCGCACAATGCGCATGAATTAAAATAACTTGACCTTCTCATATTATCACTTGATGTCACTGACTTTATTGAACATGCTCTTGATCATATAATTGAGTCTTTAGAACAGTATATGATAGTCTATGTTGTTGTTACAACACTTTATACGTATAACATATGAATGAGTATTATAGTCTCTGTTATAATATATCATCGTTGGTCAAATAGCAACTGTTTTGTGTGCATTGATTTGGTGGGGGCAGTGATAGTGTCTGTTGATTGTTAAGACCTGTTGTACAGGCTCATGTTGATTGCCAGGTTCTGATCTTGAAACCTCCTTTAGAGCGGCATTTGTATATTAGGAGCTTGTTTTTCGTTTCCTTAGTTTATTGGTTATTGTTCAGTGAGTCTAGGTATCGGTTAGCTTGGTCTCAAGAGTTAGAGTGGGGTAAAAATCAAATGATCAAGATCTTTATGCCTCGATAATTTCACTCTCTTGGCCCAAACGCTCGGAATACTATTATTTCTAATTCGATCCTATCTTTCTCAGCAAAATAAATGGGTAATTTATAACGTAAATGGTTACAGCTAGTAGTAAAATAGTGAGATCAAACTTCCAAAGCTAGGAGAATATTTGGTTCATTTTTAATAAGACTGCATCTTATGCACCATTCACAACAAGATACATAGATGATTGTGGTAAACATTTATGGATATATATAAGGTAGTATCAAAAATACGATGGTCATGGAAGATGGATCTCCATAAAGCATTCGCAGTCTGATGTAATCTACGTACAGACACTTGATAAGATAAATAATAATTATTATTACAATATATTATGTCTTATTATTATATATACATTCAATATTTTGAAAAAATCATTATTAATCAAAAATTGATCTTGGCTGATGAGAATTAAATGTGAATTTAATGGTCTTATTAGTTATAAAGTATTCAAGATATGATTACTTTCAGATTATTACTAACTCTAAGATAAGTCTGTTAAGAAATATATCTTATAGACATAAGATCCTATTCAACTCAAATAATCGTCTTTAGCGCAACACTTTGAGGTCCGATGTCACAATAACTTTAATCTTGTCCATGTTATGTATTTCATACAATTAGAACACATAATAATAAAAAATTAAAATAAAGGCTGATTTACAGATCTCCTCCAGAGTAAAATCTCAATCATAACGATATCTTGATGGAGCGCAACCACCCACTACACTATATATTCTAACGGCCCTCCACATCAGCTTTATATTACTCAAACATTTTGATTTCAAACGAGTTTGTAGGAAGCAAAATTGATTCGGCTAAAACAGAAATTTAGAAAAGATATTGAATGACCAAAAGCATGACTTTGCCGACATATCTTTTTGATAGCCAGTGTGAAATAAATAAGGGAGACTTTTGTTACATATGTACTCGAGTAATTTCATATTTGAGCAGCCATTACGGAAAGAAGCCGTAACGGATTAATTTAATATCTAAGATAAAAATACCCTAAATTAGTGTTATGGTACCGCAAGCAAAATATAGTAGCTATGAACTCATTACAATATTGCTATTTATCGATAGTATTCCACATTTTACTGGTTACCACTTTACATTGCCTAAGCATGATATTTTGAAGAAATGTACCTATATAGACCGAATAATAAGTTTTATCAGAGTTAAATTATCTTAGAACTTTTAATCATACATTATTAGGATAAGATTTGTAATAATGTAATGAACTTATTTTGTACCATCTATTTAAGTAACATATTTCAAGGGTTTACGTTAAATTTCTACAATGTAAATAATCTTTATTTAAAATGGTGTTAAAAATGTACTCTGGAATTAATTTTATCTATCTAAGTATCAATCTTATGTTGTGAAAGGTATAGTGGATGAAAAGGAAGCATATAATGTAAATATGAATGAACCTTTATAGGATGACAAAACAATTAGATACTATCTACTGATAATTGCTTATATATAATCATAATCAGATGAAATTAACAGAGGAATATTTTTCAAATAGCTAATGTATGTTAATTAGAGACAACCAATCATCTAACTTCATAGCAACTATACCATATACTAACAACACAAATAGCCAGCCGATTCACATACAATTTCGAGTACACACCTACTTATCATAAATTCACCACACACCACCATAACAGCTCAGCACATTCTGAACATCCTGAATAATATCTCACCAGTTATATTATAGTAAGGGTAGTTACTTATTTCTATGAGTGTCGAATAACTCGTTAACTAGTCGATTTAGGAGTTGCGTTGATATTTTGGTTGGGCAAGCAGAGGTATTATGATCATATTAATACTAAACGTACGCTCAACATGTATGTGAACGATTTTTCTTCTCATATAAACCTAGAGGAAGCTTTTGATAAGGAAACAAAAATACATTTATATTTACGAAAGTGGCCAATTGATATATGATCTATTCTATATATTGTTTTTATGATTATCTGATAGCATATTTTATATTAAAAGGTTAGTTAATTTCTAACAGGTTATATTATAACTTATATTTTTTAATTTGCTAATTTATGTGTGGATATATATTAATAAAATTATAACGTATTTATTTGTTCTATTTTTATTACATAGATACTTATTTTATTTATGTTTATTCTTTTATATCTTTAATTGTGTGTGTTTGTATATAAAAATTTATTTATTCTATTTTTTATAGGTTGCCTAGGCTACCTATAATTATCTACCTATTGATTTAATAATACCTCTAAAATGAAATTAATATAAATTCCAGTATTTTAAATCATACCATAACAGCGTAGGCTCTCTCACACGAATACCTTTTCTACCATTCCTAAACCACGTATATATTTTGGGATATTAGATTGTATCTTATTAAGAAAAAAATTAATTTTCATAACATATTTTCTAATAGTATCTTTTATGGTGAATAAGTAATAGTAACATTAAATATTTAACGAATACTTTTTTATTACAATCGGATGCACCGTATTAATGAGAATATTAGCTAATAGTTTTTCCAATTTATAGAAAGCTCATATTATATAACGACTCACTATGAACTAAGAACATTAAGCTTATCAACTAACATAACTCATGTATCTATACTGTAGATCCTTTATAGTACACGTAAAAATAAGCTTAACATCAATCAATACTTCTACACTTAGACTCAAACAGGTAACAGGTTACTAACATACATTTATAACATACCGTATAAACCTATTAATAAATATTTTGGTCAAATATTTTAATAAAATAAAACAAATGGAAGTATAATTTACTATAATTACTTATATAGTATATTTGATAACATATCATAAATATGAGCTAATATAATATCCATGTGTCTGAAGTTATAGCAGTATACGACCGACGCATATTGATGGCTAAGGGGTTTAATACAGAAGGTTTTATATGATTACATGTAAGACAGCTAATTAACAGCGATATACCGGAATCTAAGAAGAAGTAATTCATTACAACGGAAGAAATACCGGCACCTTAACGCTACTTATCTAGTATATAATTGAGGGTATAAAAATCCAATCTTCAGACTATCGGTATTATAAACTCGCCTAGACGTAGTAATTCCTCTAAGCCGAGTACAAGGTACATGGGAATTTATTCTAATACACCAAACACCTTTTTTATTAATAAGGATAATAATAGTATTGCCAAAAAGATTAATTATAACTTCGATTACATACCTGAGAGCATTATTACCAGATCTAACCCTGCTCATTCATCCACGTACATCATTAAGAGAATTATACGTAAGTCTATCTATCTGATCTATAATTATTACTTAGTTGTATCTATTCTCACTCAATATCCCTTCTAGCTATCTCTCTTTTTGTTCTCATTTGACGTCTAGGGCTCAACATCAAATGTTTCACAATAGAGCTTTGCCTTCGTATTTCTGTTTATGGGAAATTGAATTTTACTCAAACAATTCGGATTCAAATTTATGCTTTCCTTTTATAAATATTCTGGCACTTTTAGTGATGCTCTACACTCTCTGGTTTAAACCACTTTTCATGGTAATTTGAATTTGAACTTTAAATCTTTCTCTTGAGAATTTAGAGGGAGAAGAAGTGTAATGAAACTCAGATTATTCTTACTTTTGAATTACATGTAGGTGCTTTCTTATAATAAATTTTTGCAATATTTTAATACGCGATGGAAAACCAATAAAATACTCTTCAATTTTCTCAGTCACCAAAAACCCTCAGTTTCATAAACACTTCCTATACTCTATTTTGCCATTAACTCATAAATATTCTTCATTTTGTAATAGCATTTACGTTAGTTGTATATTGTTAACTTCCTTCAATGCATTCAATGTAGTTTATTATAGTAAGAGGTGTTCAAAACATTGCTATTAATTTATTTTAATTTTTAGAGTTATATATATTAAGACTAATTTATATGTGTATCTGATTGACCATCATTGCATTTATCTTCTGTGTTTTATGTTTAAACTCTATTATTAGCTTGTTTTAGTATTTTCTTAAATTCAATATAACTGATTCTCTGTGATATTAATTTCTCATTAGTCTCTTTAGACCTCTCCTCCACTACACGTTCCACAACTCCTTTCACATTAATATGTCACTAACATTAGCCACCGTGGTCAAATTTGCCGGGCTATGCTTTAATTGTTCACGGCAGGAAAACATGGACTGAGTAGCTCTGAATTGAGGCCATGTGTGGAAAAGTGGTAGTATAGAGCTTGATAGCCCATCTTATGATTGTCATTAAATTAGAAATCCAAGTATTGTATCGTATTTGTGTCAAACGTGAAGTACCTTACATCGTTGCTTAGAATTTCATTATGTCACAACTATAAACTCGAATTTGTTTAAAGTACAACCGTTCTATAGATTTCCAAAAAGCGTAATTAAACCCTCTATACAACCGGTGTACGGTTTATTTTGATCATTACCTCGTTATAACTATGTATCATTGATTACCTGGTGTTATATTATAGTGGAAGAGAAGTGGTACCCGCAAGTACGACTTCCGATGGAAGAACCATGGAGGAACATTGCTTTTTTTAATGACGACTATACTTTCTACCAATACTGATTCCCGCAACAAATTATGTAAAGTGATCACTGTCATTTCTGATGCCGTCGTATTTAAAAATGTGCTCCAACGTCTAGACTCCACTAAACACATCTGAACCATCACAGCACACACACTACCTTCCATATCACTATACCAAATCCACATATGCTAGCCTCAGCAAAACACGCAACTGAGACTACAGATTTATCACATGAACTTATGCTGCAACACCCATAAAATCACAAAAAGACAGCAACAATTTTTATTTAACATATGGTTGGACCACATTCCTTCTCACGCCCTCAGACCTCTCCACAACCTTCTATACACTCAATAAACTATCTGACTACACCACAACAACGCATTCACAGTCCCTACACGACATCCTCTCACCTCACACACTGCACAACAACATCACATCTACTATCTACGACGATCATAATCTTTCTTTTATTAGCTTCCGGCCTCATACTGTCAGTAATAATTTTTAATTCATATGTTCGAACATTTAGAAATTGGGTCTATGGGTGTTATAGCCTACGTTGCGGAAAGTGTGGGTAACAGATATATTTAGGTGTAGTTAGTTAAATAATCATAACGTGGTAGAAGCGGGCAATGCGTTTAATAGTACATATTAATACAAGACGTAGTGGAAGTGGATACAAACAACTTATATTAGTAGACTTGGGTGGAGGTGATACTGGATGTATAAAAAAGTTCGGATCAGACAGCTTCTCGAGATATATATCAATTCTTCATCGATACGTCATAGTTTGCCAAGCTCTCGCGAGGCATAACATCTTCTCATGATTTAGTCAAGTCACGAAGTTATAGGTGGCTTCGTGCGAAGGGTTTGCATAAACTTTGTCTGAATCATAAACGTGAATCTGTATCAATCCGCATTATAGGCAGCGATTCTTATGCCTTCGTTAGTGTTAGCGAGTTGTGATTAATTTTATAAGTGAAAAAGTATATTTATAACATAAATTTATATTTATTATATATTTTATTATTTAATATTATAATTGATTTTATATATTATTTATTATATTATTTTATTATTATTATTATATATTATTATTATTATGTATTATTATCTTTATATGTATATTAATTATACAATTATTTATTATTATTGTTATTAATATATTATTAATTATATTAGAATTTTAAATTATTATTTATATAATAATTATATTATTATATTATTATAATTTAATTAATAAATATTTATAATAATGTTTTATTATTTTATTAAATTATTATTTTTGTTCAATGAAATTTAGAGAAAACAAAAGAAAAGTATATAAGGTATATAAATATAGTACAATTTAAAAATTCTGATTTCATTTGTAATTTTGGTCAATGAAAAGAGCCATACTTCTTTATAAATAGTATTCTTGATAACATTTTAATACTATTTAAATTTAAAATATTTATTATTCTGTAATGAAACTAAGGACATCCTTCGCCCCCTCCCAACCCCTCTAATCCAGTTTTTATTTTTTCCTTTAAAGTTGAAGACTTTATATGGAACATTATTCATATAAATATTATGTTTTACGTTGAAAATTAACTAATTAATTATCACACAATATGCTCTAGTCTCACTGAACGTAAATAAATCAGAAATACATCACAGTCCTAACTAGAATAGATAGAGAATAAGTCTTTGTTCATAAGTTTTAGCTCACATTTTAACTGTGGATAGCCGTAGTTACTATATGACATGATTAGTACTATTGAGTATCGTGAATTAGACGTTTTAAGAAATAATGAATAGAATGGATATGTGTGATTTGAAGATTATAAACCATATTTACCCCCCATTAAATATATAATTAAAACTTTTCTGAGAGTGTAAAGAAAAATGGGCAAATTTAAGAGTGAGAAGTGTGTCTTTCTCCGCAAGTAATTAGGCGTGAGAGAATTTATTTGGAAAAAATAGAGTGAGGACGTTAAATCGCTCGAATTTAACTGACTTCTGGGAACGAAAGGTAACGTCTCTAAAGTAATACCAATGGGGTTTAAAGTAGCGTTATGTTTTCATTAGATATTCAAAAATTGATCTATACTATGTGACAAGCTCGAGTGTTGAAAAAAATCTCACAGCTAGTGCACACAGTAAGGTAACGAGTTAACAAGTCATCTTCGTATAATCGTTATAACACATCCTCCTTAATATATATGGATATGTTGCTTGTTTTGTTGATATTAGTAATATATATCATTATTATATAAAAATTTGATGAGAAAATTACTTTATATATAATCATTAAATAATATATAATTACTAATTTTATGGTAATTATATGGGTAACTAATAAAGAAAAGTTTTGAATTATTTATTTAGATTAATAAAGAAAAAGTGTTAAAAAATTTGTTTAATTTAAATAATTATATAATAGAATATTTCAATTATTGTAAATATATAGGCTATATACTATTTCTCAGTATTTGATGACTGTATTTTGCACTATAGGTATATAAGAAGTAGATGGAATACCTGATAGGCTAAAACAGTGCAGACCACTACATTACTACTGTGTCAGAGAGAAAGAGATTTATGTAAGGCAGTCTAAGAATCACTTGACCAAAATGCTCGTGCTAATCATATATAATCTAATTATTGAATGAAGACGAATAGAGATCTTGAAGCATCGTTTGAAATGGTGTTAGCGAAGTTGTTGATGAGTTTATGTATATAGAAGAAATAATTGAATAATAGATAGTTATCCGATATGTGGGTTGGTATTCAATTTTCACTTTTTGGTTGCAGGACCGTCACTGACCGGAGAATACTTGTCACATTAAAGTTTATTAGAGATTATTTATAGTAGTTATTTGCGGTGAAAGAATTTTGTAGATTTTAGACGCTTTGGTGAAGGTTTCATATGTCAATTCCTATTCACTAGTGTACATGAGGCTCATGAACACAAATTTTCAATACTATAAGAAGTGAGTTATGTACTGTACTAGTGTTTTTGCTAATGATGTCTAAAATAAAGTAAAATATATAATAGAGGTAGATTGACTGTGAAAACTTGTATAGCATTTCGTAACTATACAAATATGGTTTATATTTGCAAACATCTATATTATACATTATAAAGTGATTTTTCATAGAATGAAAGGCTAGCTGGAGGTGTTTAGTTTCAATAAGTACTGTATTTTATTGTTGGTGGAGTGATGAATAGTCGGGAAGGGTAGGATGGATTCATAGATGGAGTATTGCACTTGCCGAATTATACATGTCTGGAGAAAATTAAAAAGAAGGGACCAGGAGGGGCAATGATGAAGCTAAAATTAGCAATATTAAGATAGATTTTAAGGTTGACTTATTTGGTAAAATTGACAGAGTTGCTTAACGTGTCTCGGCATTTCTCGATAATTGCCCTGTGTGAGTATATATAAAAACGGGCCACAAGATGTGCAGGGTAACGATAGTTCGGGAATTTTTCCAGTCGTCGCAATGTCAGAGAAGAGTATGAGTTACTGTTAATCATTGAGTGGTTTGGCTCTAAAAATAGAGGGGTCTTTTAAACTACCTGGACAAATGAGGTTGAATATTACGTTATAAAATACATACTATCTCAAGCCTACTCGAAGTAACAGACTGACTTCACCGCTTACTTACTATTACGTCATGAAGCGTGCTATTAAGACTAACTCTAGACAATTATATTTGCTTAATTAGATGCAAGTAGAATAGTATATTAGGTGTAATGATATTAGGTGTATATTACTGTCATGATACACTCAGAGGAAAAGCGACATGGGTCACAATCCTGTTATCGTTCCTAGGTGCGTAATCTGTGTTTCAACCCTCACTGTACAATATTTCATTAATGCTTTGACACGTGGAAAATGACATTGTGAGAATTATACGCATCATAAATTGAGATGGAAACAGGTTTAACGGAATGCAGACAAGGAGGTTGGTGTCTCACAGAGGTTATGTTTTTGCACACAGAGGATTAACCTTGAGTGCACTGGAGGATTATGTATTAATTAATTCTCCAAAGGAGCATTTCGATCTTGAATGAAATAGAGATGTAATATTTTGCTCCGATATTTTATATATGTTTATTTACATAGTCCAATTTTTTTACACACGAAGCGGTTAGTCATATCGCATTTTACGGCGGCTATAAACGTAACAACGTCTTCCAAAGGATAGGATTGTCCTTTGAAGATTGGTCTCGGTCTGATACTACTAGAACAAACAGGTAGCTAGGATCATGTACTTTGCTACTTCTATATCTTGAACACGCTAGTACTGGCACCAAAGTTTGCTAGCTAAAGTGCTTGACATCATCGTAGAGTGAACATTTATAGACCTCACGACCCTCATAATGAGTGAACGAACACTTACGATTAGTAGCACATGGGGAAGATATAATATATTACTTAATATCAGCATACAAAGGATTTACGTAGAATAGTATAGACCTCGAGATTGTGTCATGGAAAACATACATTTCATTTAACATTGTTTAACATCTAAGATAGTTCTGAAAGACACACATCGCCAGAAAGACTGCTTATATTCAGTGAATATTTCCTTTGACAGAGATTGGTGTGCAGTATGGCTAGTATGATTGTCTCAGGCTACCATAAAATTCTTACAATCGTCACTCATTAGAAAGGTATGGTTGATCAATGGGTACGTAGACCAGCAAGTATCATCTTTGCCGAATGCTAGAGAGTGGTTATATTCTACATTTGTTACCCCACCACATTCCCGATTAGTTGCATGAGAACTCAGAACATTTTTAAATTGGAGGCTGGCAAAAAGGCCCTGATAGAAATTCACTTTGATTTCTTATTGAACTTTTCGAGAGTAATGACCTACAATTCAATTTTAACAGCACATATATACTTGCGATGAGATTCAAATTAATCAAAAAATTAACTCATTTCGTATTGGCATGCAATGTAGCATAGTAATCGCCCAAGTTTCAAAATCTTTTCAGAACATCTATAAAAAAAGATTAAAGCACACAATTCATTTATTACCTCGTGGAAGATCTGATTACGTGTGACTTGGAATTAAATTTCTAAGGGTGTGATAATTCTCCAATTATTACCATGAGTTGCAGTTGAAAAAGTTCATTCTGTTAATTCGCCCGATCCATTTTATGGTAAAAGGTAAAAAGTTTCTCATAACTATTCATTTATTCTATAACTAAAAAAAAGACTTGAATTTCGAAGACCATAAAGACCAGAAGGACCGGGATATAGTAGTACTAGGAAGGGCTGGGAATATTGAATCACTAGGAAGGACCAGGAATATAAAAGTACCAGTTGTGTGTGTGTGGAAGGACAGGGAGTATAAGGTTCTACAAGATGCTTTATGCTTAAATAAAGAGTTGTCTTGATAGTTCATTAGGCGCAGCTTCCATATACATCTCTTGATATAACTTGTCCTAGACTTGCTATTATAATAATCTACAATATCATTAAGCTCATATGTTGTACACTTCTTATAAAAATGTTGTTTATATGCCACAATTTCTGTATAGAATAAAATTATTTCCTATGTATACTTTGACACCTAACTACCTTATTCACTATTCGAAAGCAATTCGTTATAGCTTATGTATCAGGAAAAATGGAACAATATAAACTAACTTTTTACCTGGGATGAAACAGTTTCTAAAATTATATAGAAACATAAGTGGTACTTTACCTGATACGGAAGATATAGTTTAGCGATAGATTAGTGGATACTATGATGTTGTAAAAACTAAGCATTTTATATTTCATGGATTTAGTGTGATGATCTATTTGGCGGATATATGCATAAGTCATGTTATAAAGAAAAAGACGTCCTAATTGACTACGTATCTATCACTGTGACCTGTATTAACTAATTTTATCATAAGCAAAGTAAACATAGGTAAAGTACTTGTTTGAATCAGATTGATTCAGATTCTACTAGTGTAAATGGCAGGTAAACAAAAGACTACTCTTGTATCATTCAAGAATTCACTAATTATATAATACATACGAGTTAAATAATAATAAGCATTAGTGATATATAGAAGTATTCTAGTAATTGAATGTATTGATTTAAACAACTACGTAGGACGTACTAATAATTTATGATTCATTGTTTGGATATGGACCGACACTATGACACATTCGTTATACTTATGCCTCCACCTTAAAGGCAGGATGCATAGTTGTTATACTATTATACTCAATCTACTATTTTTGATTCCTATATGGCGAAGCGATGGCAAAGACCTTTATTGGTTTGTTCCCCGTTTGTAAACTAGAGTAGTTTAGTGATATTAATATATAATTAACAATATTATATTAGTACATTATATAAAATAAATAGAATATAGAACAATAATTACAATGACAATAAAAGTATTATGTACGATGATCAGATGACATATAACATATTTAATGTAATAATTTACCTTTACTAGAAACTAATATGTAATAATAATTATAATAATCAGTATAAACAATAACAATGACCTCTTACAATGCACTTGATGTATAGACACACCAAAAGATCACACAATCTTATAATAATTTCGACAGAAAGATAGGTAATAAAGGTTGTTAAAGATAACAAGCGCAATTATGAATAATCAGATAGAATAAGATTTTACAAATGAAAGTAAAGTAATATGAACGGTGTATGTATTACAACTAATAACATACCTGAGTTTAATTTGCAATAGAGATAGATATTACATAATATACATTAAAATAATTTGAATAGAATTTATGTATATATTAATTAATATTATAAAGAAGAAATGAATAATCAGTTTTATTTAGCTAAGAAAGGGAACTATAGCAAAAATTTATGAAGGAAAGTATTGTTAGAATATAAAGATACAATGAAATGGAATATTCTGAATAATATAAACAAATTTACTAAATAATATTCACGAGGATGATCCTGAATTCGAGGAAAAACTACTAAGAAGTTTTATCATATACTTTTCAAAAGAATAAAGAGAAAGATTGGTAATTAACTTAGTCTTATAATATATAAATTTTAACTTAATCTGAAGGATAACTGAGAGAAAGAAGGAGAGGAAGTACAGTGTTAAGATTGCAAAATTGTGTACGTTATTTCTTTGGAAAAAGTTGGCAAAGACGCCAAAAATACACTACAAGGGAGATGAGAAAGAAGATAATGAGTAATGTAAGAAGCTAAGTAATGAAACAGAGGTAGAAGGGAAACTAATTAGAAAACGCAAGAGAGAGCTATAATGGAAGAAGAGAGTCCTGCGTAAGAGTTCCGAAATAGGATGGATAATAGGAAGAAGTATGTTGAAAATTTGAGTAAAAAATGCGCAGAAAGAATACTGTAAACGAATCTAGTACCATATACAGTTTAATACTTAATAATAAATATATAATTATCCATATATAAGCTAATTCAAATTAAATCAATATAGCAAATAATGAATAAGATATATATTAATATAATAATATATCATATATATAAATCTCATAATATACTTTTTATCTCGATCAATAAAGGCATTGTACTGCGATACAGACTCTTGTATGTTTGTCGCTGGAGAAACGATTGAAGTTCCTGAAGACGGAAACTTTTAGTGAGCACTAACGATGAAATAGGCGTTTGGTCCGGCGGACCTACGCGTTTCCTGTGTGTATGGGCCAGTCTATCTGTTAGAATGGGACGGTCATGGAATAATTGAATAGGCTTTATGGTTATAGAAGATTCTCTTCAATCAAAGAAACAAAAGATACTAAATCTTCATCCAAAATCTTGAATTAATAATGAACATAGTTCCCGAAATAGTACAGCCATGATGAGTCAGGTAATATATTAACCCATGAGTTACTGTGAAAGATGAATGAATACGGAGATAATGTTGATGGATGTGCAATGACTGCCTCATAAAACGCAGCTCGAATCAGACGAATCACAGATTCCTAATGCTAATTTACACGGGAATAGAGGAGAGGTTATGTATATAAATACATACGTGCGTGCATAGAGCATCGGATTATTCTATAGGCGTAGTGGGCGACCGCTTATTACCTCACGCTAAAGTATCCCGATTCAG
Source organism: Trachelipus rathkii (assembly GCA_015478945.1). Lineage (NCBI taxonomy): Eukaryota > Metazoa > Arthropoda > Malacostraca > Isopoda > Trachelipodidae > Trachelipus > Trachelipus rathkii. Next base: position 1,131 of record JABUQX010074677.1, on the reverse strand, counting down.
CATGTTCCTATGATTTAAGGCACGTTAGACTTCCATTCATATAATTATAATATCCATCTATGTTATTGTAACAATGTTTTTTATTTTTATACAACAACAATTGTGAATATAAATATAAATCAGACAAACTGTTTACATTTGTTGTTATTTTATACTTTCATAATATCGAAATTGTGTGTGTTGATGCCGCACATTGTGTGTATCCAACACTTTGTGTGAGTCGAAAAATCACACGTTATGTGTGTGTTGTGTACTGGGCGTTCCTTTTCTGTCATATCATTTTGTAGGTGTTATGCTGTGTTGTGTAGTGGGTGTGGAGTGCGAAAATCTAACGACATCGTGTATTTAAATAATTGATCGTAAGACGCTCTTGTTATGAATGCCCCATCGAGTAGCTACTCACAATTTATAATATACTCCAGTACCAATCTACACAGTGTTGTATGATGTCTTTCTGTAATGTCTTCAGCTTTACACACTCAGTTTGTTTAAATAATATAATAATATAATCACTTTAGCAACGTGTATAGCCGCTCGCGCTCGATTTGTGCATTGATACTCTTTTCGTTATGCGTAAATAGCGTCAAATCATTTTTCAAGTTTCTGCATGTATTTTTTAAAGGCAACCAACAAACAGGTACGGAGCTTAAACTATATAACTACACTAATAATATAATATCCTAATAATACATCAAAATATATAATATACATATATATTAACAAATAATATACCAAATTATATCATTAATACTAATACATAATTACATATATTCTATAATAAATCAAACATAATCTAATAACATAACCAATATACTACATAAAATAAAATGGCTCATGTTAGTTTCTCGCACCTCGAAAACAGTAATGTTGGCTTACGACAGCGATTTGTAATGTATACGTTATTAAAAAACTAATAGCCACAAATCTAAGTGTACCCACATTACTTGCTATTAGATTGAACCAACCATATTTGATCCACACCAGAAACCAGCTAGACCAACAACTGCCAAATTCATAGTTCAAGATGTTGAATCTTGATAGCATTGTCATTTTGTCTAAGGGATTTTGCTGTACGATACAAATATGCTTTACGCTGTTGACTAGGTATGCTGGAAAAGTTGATCTCTTTTT
>JABUQX010074676.1:0-48133 GCA_015478945.1 Trachelipus rathkii | reverse complement strand
ACAGAGAGAGATAGGTCGGATGGCGTATTGTTCACCAGGGTGACTTGAACGATCTTGTATAGAGTTGTATTTGCCGAAGTTGTCCTGAGCTGTTGACGGTTCGAGGTTGCATGAAAAATTGCAGTGAAGTTGCAATCATAGAGTAAGGCATTTTATCGTACAGAGAAGCAGAGCTGCGGAGGCTCTTCCAGTCAGATGGTAATCCTGTGTAATTGCAGTGAAGTGGCAGGCCTACTACTCGCTATGGACTTCCAGCATACGATGCAGGTGAGTGGCGACTGTTTATTGACATTTCCAAGAGCAGCTTAAAGGGCAAGTGGGATATCAAATGATGGCCGACTATTGTTGGAGTTGATGAGGGATATTCAGACGCTATGCACAGTAGATCGTCTACGAAATGAAAGTTACTACCATCGTGTAGGTATGTCATTAACTAAACCCATTCTTCTATTACATTCAGTGTTGTCCCATATTACTCTTTATTCATAAGTTGTATTATATTGTTTAACATATATCTATCAAAGACATGTATCATATCATTGCGATTCGTTTCTCATCCCTTCATATGATCCAATATATATAATATATAGTATATATATATATTATTATATATTATTATATATATATTATATATATAATATATATATTATATATATACTATATGATATATATATATATATAAATTATTATATATATATATATTATAGATGTACCATTAGTACGGTATGGTATCGGTATTTCGGTAGTTATCGGACCCATTTTTGATTGGTATTCGGTTATCGGATTCGGTTAAAATGGCCGATTACTTAGCCGATACTTCTTTCTTACTTTGGTGATAATTATGAGAAACTTTTAGATTCATAATAAATCTAGTTCGATATAGATAGCTATTACCAAGTTATTTTTTTTTTTTCTTCGATTTCCTTTTTAACTAGATTTTTTGCGTTTTCTCTCAACTTTGTCTTTTAGAGTAAAATTTACGCTATGTGGACAGCATTATTATACTAGATTTTCTACTTTTTTAAGGGAATAAATTATGTATTATTTTTTTTTGTATGTCACACACGTGGGAGCGTGTGAGTGCGTGAGTGTTTTAAACTTTCTGATTATTCATATTTTAGATATTTGCTGTAATTAGGGTTTTATCGTTTTATAAATTTAGGTTTTTTAAAAGTGTACGAATAATTTTCCTCATTTCTCTTTGGTTTTTGTCTGTTTTTTTTTTTTTTTTTTTTTTTTTTTTTTTTTTTGTATGTGCGTGTACGTGTATGTAGTAGCGATTTTGCCCAGGCGTGGCTTTTCTTTGACTTTAACCAAACATGCTAATGGCTTATCATCTCTAGCCTCTGCATTCATGGAATACTTACCTCTGTCTAACGTCGTAATACCTAATTTTTATTGTCTTGTCTTGAGACCGCAGATGGGGCTAAGAATCAGTCCTTCAGGCTTCGTTTAATATGTGCCATACTATAAGTTATTTTATATTTCCATTTGAAGGGTGGAGTAGTGCCTATGTAAATATAAACATTCCTTATAACATCGTCTCGAGAACTCGAATCTCCTTAACTTCGATGTCTGTGGCTTAAAAACTTTCTTCCTTCTACTACAATTATTCTTTTGCTTCTGCTACTGTTTTCCTTAACAGAACAGTATTTCAATGCTTTTTTTTAACCCCTAATTAATTAGAAACTGTTTATATTCTTCTCTTATTCAAATACTGAGGTCTCCTATTTAGAGGATTTTCAATGTCACAAACTGAATTGTTGGGTTTCCTCTCTGTATCTGATTTCCGGTGGATTTGAAAGACCCTAAAGTGTTTATCTCTCAACGATCTGACTGGTTCTGAAAATTAACCTACAGCTCTATTCCGGATCGCCCAACCGATTTTCTTGAACAACACTTGACCTATTTTCACCACTAGTCCTTTCTCTCTATATATACATACCACTTCGCTCTCTATCGGTTATTTCTACATGTTCTATCTTTATATTCACTTATTTTAATACTTTCTCTTCAACATCTCCATCCTGCCCTATGCGGTTTTTCTGGCACTTTGATCGGGCCGATTGGGGGGCATTGCGTTGCTTCTATGCTAACTCTAATTGAAGTGACTGCTTTGACTCTTAAGACGAGTTTGCTCAGATTCTGCGAAAAGTGTTGAACTTGTTAATGTGTGTTGAATGGGATAGCAGGGTTCATTCTTCTTTGTGACTATCTTTGTGTTCTCCTTCCTCCAAAATCCATTGGTTGCGGATCGGCTTGTTCCGGCTATTCATGCTAGAGGACAATGCTTATCGGGTATGGAATAACTCTCGATCTTCTATCACTCTTTAGCTAATATTTTTCTATTGCATGTGCTAGTAATCGTTGCAGGGATATCTGCTTCGAACGAGCATAAGCGGAACTTTCATTAAACGATAAATGGTGCTTGGACCTCCTTGGCTCTCCTACTTGCGCCAATCTCTCTGGCCTCTTGCCAAAAACATATCTAAAAACTTTTCATCTATCCTTCCTTCCTCTTTCTGAGAATCTGATGATTCTCATGTTAAGTATGCTTCAACTGAAAGGACAATGTTTTTCAAGCGTCCTATTTTTCCTCTAATTCAAACCCTGGACGATTTTCTGGTATTTCCTCTCGGCTCCTCCTTTGCTCCCTTGCTGCAGTTGTCCTATGCCTTTTAACCTGTTATTTCATTCTGATCGGTGCCTGAGTTTCCTGAAATCTATGAACGTTAGGAGAGGCGGGTGCCCGGATGTTTGCATCCTTCTCGCGATTTGAGGACTGTGCTTCCTTGCTGTATCCAACCTTTCCTCGTTCAACTATTTCTCTATGTTTCAACTCAATACTAGCACTTTCCCCTCACTGTTGGAAGTCGCTCATATTTCCAACCTATTCCGTAAAAAATGATGCTGCTCTGATGCCTTCTAACTATCGCCCTATAGCTCTCTATGTGTATTCATTCTAAATTGATCTTTGAATAACCCTTCTCCAACTCTCACTTCTAGAGTCAGCTGGAACTTTCCGCTTGCGTGTTCTGATTACCAGTATCTGGCTTTCGGTTGCTCGAGATCTATAGCGATTACTTTCATTTAACAGATTTTATGGTTTTTCGCCCTTAGGACTTGGGGTCTTCTGTTGTGTGGTGGCGCTTGACATATCTCAAGCATTTGACCGGGTATGGCATTCGCGGTCACTGCTGCTCTCAAGCTCCCTTCCTTTGGGTTTCCTCTCTTCTCTTGCTTACTTATGTCCTAGCTTTCTTAATCGGCTCAATGTCTGGCTGTTGGTTTGATGGGAGTCGACTTTCTTCTTTTTTTCTGTCAAAAGTGGGTGTTCTGTCAGGTTCTTGTTTTATCTCCTAACTTTTATTCTGCTTTTCAATCAATGATCTTCTCACCTGCACAATTAACTTTATTCACTCATATGTCGATGACTTGACCCTTGCATGTTCTTCAACTCATAATCAATGTCTGCTCCCTCTGTCTTTCTAGAAATTGCCTCTTTCGTCTTAATCTTCCGATTCTTTTTCTCGCTGATCTGGATAGAATTTCAGGGTGGTGTTTCGTCTCAAGCTTGTTTGAAATTTTAATCTTTAAACAGGCATTCATCTAATGTTTCTCTCTCTCAAGAACAATTTAACTTTTCTATGCTTCTCGACGGTCTCTCGTCTCTCTTGTTGACAATATATAAACATCCTTGGCCTTACTATAGTTAATTTCATGTTGTGAAAAACCTTTAAAATATCTTTCCAAGTTCCCTTACACCTGCCATTTACTTTTAGAGACATTGCGAGACTTTTTCTGCTTCTCAGTTACTTCAAGCTATACAGGGTCCTCATCCGCCCTTGTATGGAAGTATGCTCTCGTATGTTCGGTGTGGGGCCGGGTGGCTCTGGTTTCATCTCGGTCTTTTTGGATAAGGGTCTGAGTTCAAAGGCCAAATAGACTTGATTAAACTGTCTGTGAATTTTCTAGTTTTCACTTGACCTCTTTAGTATTTGTCGGGCGTTCGATTTTGGTGCTTTATTCCTTGTCGTTCTATGGTACTTTTCTAGATGGCAAGTTGCTAGAGGGGAACTATCCACCGGGCGTACCTAACCACTTTTATCGTGGAACGCCCTCTTGTAGCACATTAGGGGTTGCTTGTGTCGGCACATGGAGTTTTGTGTTGATGTTTAGTATCTTCTCAACTTGGTTTCGTCTGAGTGTGCTCTTTCTTTTCCTCTTACTCTGTTCGTGTTGTAATCCTCTCTCATCGAACTGTGTTTCCTCCCCAATTTCATCTCCCCCATCTCGAAAGTTCTGGGTCTGTGCTCAATTGCTGTTAGGTATATTTGCGTTATAGTGGATTTTGTAGGCGTTCAATCGATTTACCCACTCCTTGAATATGGGTTTCTGCCCGTGAGCGTTGTGTACAACTGTAAAAATATAATTGAAATAAAAGGTTCTAAAAGGAATCTAAGCTAGCTGAAAACTTCAAATAATGGCACCTCCGATCTGTGAACCACTCCCATTATTGCCACTTTTTAGTGTGTAGTGACGTCTCCTGTACGCTTAATTCAAATTAAAAAAAAATCATTAAAAGAGAAATAAAATAAATAAAAAAAGACAGAGAAGTGGAAGCCGCTTTTGCATTACCCCTGGCAACAACAGCACTGATAGGGATGGTTGTGGCTTTTCAGCAAATATTTAACCTTTTACTGGAAGATGAGGATTTGATTGTTAGAGCTTTGAGTGAAGTTTCATCGGCCGAAATTGCATTGACATCTTCACCTTCAAAGGAATTACACCAGGGAACCTCATCGTAGAAACTGAAGTGAACTGAAGGAGTCAAAGGGATTTTACTTCTCCATTTGCAATCTTTGAAAGAGGAATGAGGCTCTAAAACGAGAATACATGAGGATGCGCTACAGAAGAGAACCTTTCCATGCGGTGGCATGAAATGGGCAAGGTTTTCATTATTATCAAAGTGCTTGCAGGCAATAGATTATCAAAGCACCGTCCTTTCTTCTATGTCGAGAAGAGCGTTATTTATTGTGTATGGTTAGTAGGAATTGTATAACACCCCAAAAAGGAACTGTCTCGTCGCCAGATACTAGTGAAAGGCTAATGTTTTTTTAATCACAATTTGTGAATTTTTTGAATTTGTAAGTATTGAAAGAGAATCTTAAAGGATCAATTTTGTTATTTTTTATGTTTGGAGTTTAATTAGCCTTCATATTTTAGTTTTTAACTTTGTGAGCTGATTTATTGAAGTCTCTTCTTTCATTATTTTTATTCTTTTATATTGTAGCTAGTTATATTAATTTTCTTTGTAAATTGTATACGCATTCTAAAATGCAAATATCTAAAACTTTGTTAATTACTTATTCTTGTTAAAATGGGAAATGGAAGTATTTTTTTAAATAATAACTTAACATTAAAAAATTTTTAATTATTTATATTTGCAATTATTATTGTGCTAAAAGAAGTATTTTATATTTATTTAAATATAATATAACTGGCCACAACAATATTTATGATTTAATTATATATGACTTAAGTATCTTGTGGTTGTATAGGGAAATTGCAATCTTGAGTTTGCCTGGCAGTGCACAAATCGTTCAGTCTGTTATGTATTCTTGGGTGTATTTTATTTATATTAATTAAGCGTATCGGTATATGTATCGGTATCGGTATCGGCACTTAAAAAAAATAGAGTATCGTATCGGTATCGGTATCGGACGATTCCGATACAATCGGTACATCCCTGATATATATTATATTATATTATATATTGATTATATTATATTTTATATATTATATATATTATATATATATATATATAGGTATTATATATATATATTATATATAATTTCTATATTTATATATTATATTATTATATTAGTATATAGGTAATATTATATATAATATATATATATATTATAATTATTATTATATATATATAATATATTTGTATAATATATTATATATTATATTATATTTATTATATTATATATGTATATATATTATATATATATTATTTATATAGTATTATTTATATATTATAATTATATATATATTATAGTATAATATTATTATATATATATTTATTTATATATAGTATATAAGTATATATATTTATATTATAGTATATTATATATTTATATAATATAGGTTATTTATATATATAGTATATTGTAGGTATTAGTGAGGTATAGGGTGAGTAGGGGTATTAGTGTAGGTTATATGTATTGAGGGTTAGTAGGTATAGTTATATATTATATATAGTTAATATATATATATATTTATAGTATTTATTGATAGTGAGTGTGAGTATTGAGGTATAGGTGTATGGTTTGTATAATAGTAGGGGTATATAGTAGGGGTATATATAGGGGTAGGTAGTGATATAGTGAGTGATAGTGAGTAGGGTGGTAGTGGTAGGTAGTAATGTAGGGTAGGGTAGTAGTAGTATAGTAGGTATATATTAGGGGTAGGGAGTAGTAGGGTATAGGAGTTAGTAGTATGTGGTATGTAGTAGTATATAAGTTTATAGATATATGTGTATGTTATTAGTGTATGGTGTATATAGTAGGTAGTATTGGATGTGTAGTGTATAAGTGGGTAGTAGTATGTTATATTGAGGGTATGATATATATAGTTGAGTAGTTTGAGGTATATAGTATATAGAGTGGTATAGGTATGTTGATGTATGAGGTATGGGGGTGTCGGTTATGTGGTGAATATAGGTGGGTAGTATGGGGGGTGAGTGAAGGTGGGTTGTATGTAGGTTGTATTTGGGGTTATTAGGTATAGTATGATTATGGTATATATATTGTATATAGGGTATTATAATATGGGGTATTGATTTATGTATATATGTATATAAGTAGATCCAATTTTATTATTTTTATGTGATAGCGTCTGCTTTAAAGAAATTTGTACAGAATCATGAGGAATTGTTACTAATAATCTTGTTGTTTTTCTTGGTGAAATGCTCTACATAGATGTGCTAGGTTTGTTGTAGGTTATGTTCAGGGGAGAGAAGCCTATTACTGTTTTTGAATTCATGGCAACGTAGTGCAATGAGATCAAGTTTGCTTAAGACGCCCATAGCTTATAAATTTCATTTTGTACTCAGTGTTTTTATGGTGGTTTAGTGTTGTTTGTAAGTATGTTAATAAAAGCCATATAAATTAAGTAGTTAGTCTATTTTCTACGCTAGATCGATTAACCATGTTCTACATTATTAGAAAATGTAAATTTTAAAATTTTTATAAAGTTTCTTAGTTAAATGATATTAAGACTAAACTTCATTTGTAATAAGCTCTAAGGTGTTAAGTGTGGATATGACAGAACATTAGCAAAGTTCTCCAATTTTTCAATGGGGATATACCGTATTTCTTGTGTTTCATAAATTTAGTTTTCCTCCTGTTCTTATATATTATTTTCTTCCTACTTTCGTACTTGTTATGACAGGTGAAGCTGAGGAAGGTATTTATTGCTAAGTTTTGTTCAAATTCATTAAATTACGTAGGTTTTCTCATGTGTTTTTCCAAGGGCCTATGATTAGTGGTATATCATTGTCTTCCGGCTGGTCAAGAGGTGTTCATAACTTATATTGTTTATTCTTTTGTCTTGATGTAATTCCGTATGCACATTATTTTAGCTTTATGTACAATAATCACATGGTCAGAAGAAAGTGGGACTTTTCTTTTTTTCACTCTCACTGTGTTTTTTCTGTATGGGACACGATTTTTTGATGCTCCACAATTTCCTTTGAAGAACAATCCATAGAAGAAGTGAAAATGGATATCCTTCAGTTCTTCACTTTCCCTTTCACTACGTGTAATTTTCATTCGTTCTAGCAGAAAAGTCAGGTATGTTTAAATTTTCATTTAGCATTCTTTCCATGCCCTCCAATGTTTTTAATTCCATTTATTTGTTTACTGATGTCATTACTGATGTCATGTTGAAAAATTAGCCTTAATCGCAGATCTAAGAAAGTAGCTACACACAAAAGATTTATCACACTAGAAATTCTTAGAATTGTTATAACGCTTTCATGATTGAGAGGTTCATCGGACTTGTTGTGATTAATTTATCCATTTCTGAAGCTTTTTGTTCTTTTAATTGCTCTTATTATAAAATAGATTTATTTGCTAAATTATGGGATAGTTGGTATCCCTTGGGCGACGGGCTACTTTCACGTTTAATGCTTTTGGTTTTTAGTGATTGTTTCAAATGTCTCGAAGTAAATTGGAATAGTATTTTGGCCACTGAATAATTCAGTTTCATTACATTTTGGTCTGAGTTGCGATTCCAGCAGCAATGATATGGATATGGTGGGAATTTTTTTGTTCAAACAAGTCTTTTCAGCAAATTTGATTCCTTTTGAGAAACGTAAAAACGTCTTGAAGTAATTTATGCTGTTGGACATTCAGCTGCATCTGTAAAAGTTTTAAGCCGTTTGCAGCTGCGTTGTACTGGTAATGGTGGAACAATTTATGTAGGTGAGGATATGCTTCTGCAAGTGAAATTAAAATATATTTAACAGACTTCTTGACATAATTATTGAATTTGGAATGCATAGTTACATAACATGTGAATAATAACATGAAAATTGATAGCTAAGCCTACTCTCCTCTTTTATTTATTCCAGCTACTCAATGTTTTGGTTCCATTATCCCTGTTATCCTAACTTAATTTTCTTTTTTTTTAGATATTTGTAAAAATGTCAATAGGCCCCCCCCTTTTTAATAGTTGGGTTAATCTTTTGATCAAATGACAATGATTTTCGCCATATAAATAAAAAATTGGCTATATTTTTATTTTTTTTTGGAAAAATAAGTTTTCTCTAATTATATTCAATTAAAATTTGACATAAGCTGATCCTTTATTATTGTAATTTATATGTTTTTAATAAAGTTCTCACCTCACGGGGCCCGAATATTTCGGCAAAAAGCCGAATACGCGAATATTCGGTATTTTGGCCGATAATTAGGCCGATACCGAATACTATCCCTGAGATATCGGCACATCCTTATAGCTACATATTCCAAATCTTCTATCCTTGGAGGCGACTTAAATGCCCACCACACCTGCCTGGTATGAGGACTACCCATCTGATCCTCCGGGGCAACCATATCCGCCTAGAATTGGATATCCCTGAAATCCTTTAACTCCAAAAAACTGCCCACCAGAATCCCTCCCCAAGCCAACCAATCCCTCACCACGCAGACGTCCACATTTGTTCCCTCCGTCCCTACTTATAGAGTTAACCTGGGACATCTAACCACGCGACTCACAGATCATTCTCCTATCTTTCATATTCTCTGACCTTCCCCCTTCAGGCAAACCCCCCCAAAAAAACCACCTACAGATATAACAACTAACTAAAAAAGCTAACCTTACATAATTATCTAATACATCTTAACTAATTTATAACATCTAAACTAACTTATAACATCTTAACTAACTTATAACATCCTTACTATTTTATACTTTTTAAATAATTATAAATCATCACTAAGCTAACTTTTAAATACCTAAGGGTTCAACCAGTGAAATTCCTATCTTCAATTCCTAAAGCTATCCCCGAAGATCAGTCCAATCTTTATTAATACTAAAGAAACTCCTCTCGCCGGTAAAATGACTCAGACCATGACACTTCGACATTTAATGTACTAACCAAGATAACTACCTTTAACACTTTCGAGTCTCTATATCCTATATACTTTCACTAACACTTACTAACTTAATTATTCAGAATACCTACAATAACAAATCTTCTACGCATTTGATAAATATTGGAACCTGGCAGGTTTGATCTTAATTATATATTACTATACAACTCACAAAATTATCATATCCCCCCTCCATCACACGAATCCCCATCCTTGCCCGACAACTCCCCTCCCTTCTTCAAACAACATAGCATTGACAGTTCCTCCGCAAAACCCTACCACCCGCTAATTCTCCCGTAACCACTCTGTCTCTCAATTAATAGATGTTAATACAAATTAAACAACTTCAATAATAACTTCCCTCAGATTTTCACATCCCTCCTACACTCCTTTTTTACGAACCAACATTTTGTATATCAGAGACTTTAATTTTCAATTAACTTCTCTTAAAAATTCTTCACTTATTTTCTATTAACAGGAGCCTTAGATCTCAATCTCAAACTTCCACCTGAAACATCTCTAAGGTAGGTATTAAGCAATTTTTCTTCTTCATACAGAAATCTTAAAGCAAATCCTGGATACCTTCTTATATTACCCCAATCTTGGACAAGATTTCGATTGATCCTTAAATTTGAAACGCTAAAAAAGACCCCCAATTCCCCATCCTCCCTAATCTTGCCAATTCTCTCTTCTCTCTACCAGTAGGATAACTAATGGATTTAGAACTTATATATTTAAAAAAAATATTCCCATACACATCACCCTCCCAGAATTTCCACTATGGGATTTAAAGGAAAACCCGAATTCAATCTAACAACAGCCCTCAGCTCCGCTCCACTATTCAACTACATAATTTAATTGGCTTCAATGCACGGATCCCATCACCACAGTCTATCTTACAGCCCATCGTTCTTTAAATCTAATATTGCCTTTTTGTACTTATTTCTGTCGCCCACATTTATATCCTTATTAACATAAAAATTCTTCATATCCCCCCTAGAAACAAATGAGTAAAAGGTGGCTTTCCGAAATTTCCGTTACATTAGATAATGCCAAAGCCTTCCATTAAGAGCACCCTTCTCACACTTCCATTCATACTCAAAACGGGCGTACCACCAGGGCGTCCATGGTCTCTCGGTCCATCTCTTTACGAGCAGTCTGCCGCTACGCGTCTTACGCTAACCAAATTCACCAAAACTAGAGTGCACTGTACGCTTAGACGACTCAGTCTCATTTCCCTCAACATCCACTTTGTTTAAATCATCTTAGCCACCCAGAGAATATTCTCTACATTTTATTAGCTAACTTGGCTACTCACCTATGAATGACAGTCTTCCCTTGAATATCTCCGGAGGTGTATCTCTCTCTATACGGCATGGCCGCCATCCATCCTCATTCCACCCATAGTCCTATTTTGATTACAACTAACCGCCCTTCCCCGTAAACAAACCTCCTAAAATAACTAGGAACCACTTACGCACACTAGACTTCTCCCCCCACATCGGACCCAAGATGTTACTTCCTCTGCACCCAACGGAAGATTAAACTCCCTCGCGAACTTTCTTCTCCAACAACAACGTTCAGCGACTAGAAAACACACCCTTACCGTTTTCTCTACAATCTATTACAACTACGTCCCATGTTATTACTGAACAGTATTAATTATGTCCTCTTCCCCGCATGTTCCCAGCAACTATCACAATCGGCGAACATAAATCAAATTGTTGCTATGAGTTTTAACACAAAAATTGCTCTTAAGGAATTCTTTATCTGGATTGTTATCGAAGGAAGAACTCCCGCATCCAGCAATTTACATTGACGAGAGACACACATTCCTTCCCATCCTACCTCACTTGAACATTGTGCAGGTTGACACATTTTGTCTAGAAAACATCAATTACCCTCCATGCCACCATTAATATATCCAACCCCCTCCTCACCAGCCAAACTTTTATAAATGATCATCTGACAAAACATTCCTCGGCTCCCCATCTCCCTAAATATGGTTCTTTGGCTCTCTTCACATCCATACCCATTAACTAACTTACTATTCTACAAAATCGCCTCCAAAGTATTACAATCTTATTAAACGACGCCATTCCCCAACATTCTTCCCCTGACAGAGATATCTACTGTCCAGAATTAGAAACCCAAAAAGTTTAATTCCTCGCCCGGAAGCAGATCAAAGGCCCACCACCCAAGGAGGTCTAATGTCAATATATATTCGATTCAGACTAACAACGTTAATTATCCCTCATTTTTGCACGAGTATGTCGTATATCTCCCGGTAGCAACAATGAGAGCCCTTTTCCTTTGGAGTGCTCCGCCCGTCGACGCGTTCGCTTCCGTACCACTTTGACTGTAATCTTCTATTCGTGACCTTGTGGAACCTGCCTAGAGCTTGGTGGGTCCGGCTTTTCTTATGAGGCGGTGTGGCCTCTCTAAGTAAGGTTGGGCCTAGTGGGCAGAAATGTAGTGTATGTATTTGTATATGTATTATATATATATATATTAATATATTTATTATATATTATATTATATATATTTATATATGTTATTTATTTATATTTTAGTATGATTATATATATATATTATATTATTATTATATATATATTTTATATATGGGGTTTATGAAGAAAATTAGAGGGGGGTGGCAGGAGATGATGTTAGAATGGATGGCAAAATGGAAGATGAGTGTGTAGGGTGCCGCTACTCTATTATATGCGGATGATTTAGTTTTTGTGCGTGTGGTTAGTCTGAAGAGAGTTTGAGAGGATGGTAGTAACAGTTTGGCAGGGGTTGGTAAATTACCGGGGGGGTTTGAAAAGTAAAAGCGTAAGATAAGAGGTAATGGTGTGGAAGGTTTAGTTTTGTTATGTGTGAGGTCTTTGGAACAATTAACATAAGTTTCAATATATTAAGCTTCTTAAAGTATAGTTAGTGTTGGAGAAAAAGAATAAAATTAGAAGCTAAATTCTGAAAAAAAGCAATAAAGAACGCTAGGTCCTGTGGATGGGTGCAATTTAAATCGTTGGTGGATTTATGAATAGACTAAGTTATTGAGTGTTCGTTCTTAGGGTCTTACCATGAGGGGTAATGTTGTACCTTTGTGTTAATTGCATAGTAATGTGAAGACTATGGTCGTGGAATAAGAGGTATAGGATTCGTTTAGGAAGTATCAATGTTTGTTCTAGTATTGGACAATTCTTAGAGGGCGTGTAGGTGAGAAAGAATTGATAAAAGATGAGGAATGACATTAGAGAGTTGTGTGGTGGTGAAGAAAGGGATCAATGAGAGAATAAATGGAATTACATTGATATGGGTTTGATTCTGTGAAAGGATGAATGATTGTTGATAGTCGGTTGTTGGTTAAGCGGATGTATATAGTTGGTAGTGTGTTGGGAATCGTACCGTGCTGTAAATTTATCCTTGTACGAATAGTGTTTATTTGAGTTTTCTTATGTAAATGGAATGTCTGGGGGAGAAGATAATGGGATGTTGAAGAGGCGAGAATAAAGGTGCAATAATAGGAGTGAATGTGCGGTTTTTGTGAGGGGGTTTTGTGAGGATTATGAGACCCTACACTTGAACGATATGCACAGTGAGGGTCCGTCGAGTTCCCATGAAGCTCTAAAGGTGGATTTCTGACTGGCGGACGTGTTAAGGGTTCTCAGCCTTAATATTTATATGAGGGGGTGTGTAAGCCTCTTTCATCAATCACCAGTATTAAGCAGAATCTGAAGATGCTTTCCTCCATGACATTTATCTTCTCAATCATCAAAAGGACCTATCTCTATTCATTATTCTATGGAAGATTCTCCCTTCTCTTTTTCTTAACCTTTCCTACTTCCTTCCAGAGCTACTTCCTATTCCCTTGTAGATTTTCAGTCGCCCTCTTTCCAGTACCGTTCATTTTTCTTCTTCATATGCAACTTTTAGCTCTTTTCCTTCTTTTCCTAAACTATATAATTCCATACACCTTCTTTTTCCCCCCTGGGCAATAACATCATTTTCGTACAATTTTCAAAGCACGCATCTTTTACTATTGTTACCGCTGCTATCTCTCGTTATTTCCGCATTCTTAAGCTTCCGGACCTCAAGCACAACCGAACATATCTTCTCTTTCACTGCTTCCTTCATCAGCGTCCAGACTCGTTCAGTATCATCATCATCCCATTCGGCTGACTTATGTACAAGTGTAAGTTCACATACTCTTCTCTTATAACGCCAGTTCTCCTATCGTCTTACTCCTAAATTCTTTTCCTTCGACTTTCTTGCTTTCCCCTCCTCTCATCCCAAGCTAACTTAATTCTTACACAAAACATGAATGATTCTGATTTATATTCCCATCCCTCACCGAATTTAACTAACCACACGCTACAATATTTTCTTCTACAATCTCATTAAAACTAACAAAATCAACCACGTACTTTCACTTCGCACATATTCTTTCCCTTCCCACTTCTTGTATACTTACAATAAATCTAATGTTCGGAAAATGTATTACTTACGCACATTTCTCTCACCACACAAAAATCAATCCCATTCCTACCATTCTCATTCTCTCCTGCTACTTCAACATTCAGAATTTAACTTAAATAAGAAAATGATTCTCGTGTTTGGTGCAAAAATGCATAACGTAGAAATTTAACAATTTATGTTAAAAGTACTTTCAGTGCATTATTTTCTAGATAATAATTGTTCTATGATATGAAGTAATGAACCAACTAGCATTAATTACTGCAATTATTTAGACTATAGAGAATTATAAAGTGAGTATTTTCTTTTGGATAGACATAGAATTCGACACCAGAGTTGATGTATCTGAAAAAAACATTAATATAAAATGGTCTCAATCCGAAATTTCAACAATAAATAGTATTTATTAATCTCTGTAACGCTAACACAAAAATTCGATTAGCTAAATGCGAGACCTCTTTCTAATAATATAATAAAATACAAAATAAATAACATTCCGATCTCAAGTGTTATCAATAATCATAACGTTACTGTTTTTAAATGACAAAATAAAGTCATCATTTAAGACATTAAGTTTTCTTTTGATTTTCTCAACCTTTAACAACTCTATAGAAACCTGCTTGAAAATAACTACCTTCCCCATAAGGTTAAATAATGGCCAGCGTGAATGGTGTCAATCAAATTTTATTATTTACTAATAGTTTACACTTTACAAGAATTATATTTTACATGAATTAAATTCAAAGCTTAAAAAAAGAAAAACAAAATACAAAATCATACTTAAAAATATTCCTTTAAAAAGCTTATTTCTAAAACTGAAAACTTTTCTTTTGCAAATGAAAACAAAATTTGATTCATCAAAATAGAAAACGGTTACATCTATACAATGTATGTATGTATGTACGTGACGATCATGAAATTATTTCAAACTGTTTTATTATACCGTATATATATAAATTATATTAAATTTTATATATATATATATATATATAATATATATATATTATATTATATATATATATATATTATATATATAATTATATATATATATATATTATATTATATATATATATATATATATATATATAATATATATTTATATATATTATATAATACCAAAGTTAAAGGGAAATTCGGACATTCTCCATTTTATTTATTCCTAAGAAGTCTCAAAATTGTCCTATGAGCGGTGGCGGTTGAAACATTTCTCTTTCTCTGACCATCGTCTTGGCCGTTCTGAGAAGCCAAGCCAATCTTATTCGAAACACTCATTGTCTGTAATTCAAAACAATCTGTAGTAATCAAGCATCTACAATAAATACATTCATGTATAGAAAGTGAGCGTGCATCATTTCATGTAAAACCAAGGAATTTTAACGGAAATCAACAAGACAATCAACTTTGCAACCCATGGGTCGATTTAGAAATTAAAAATGCTAATGTAAGAATATAAATGTATAGTAATTATCCATTATTACACAGCGTGGAACAAAAGTTTTCCTTTTTGCGATGTTAAACCATTGGAGCAGCCAAAATATTAAAAAAAAATCTGAGAAACTATGGCGACCCAAATTTAACTCGCGAAAAATGTTAAGAATCTCTGATTCTTAACAAACAAACAAACACACAATATATGATCAATAAAATTAAGGATGAGTTATGTAAAGACTTTAAACATTTTACACATACCTCGTAAATAAAAACTACAAAGCAAAGAATTTTAAAAGAAAACCTGCAAAATGAATGTTGAAATATTATTTATTAATAATAATAATTGATGGAATACAAGAATATTCTACTGGAATCTAGGTTCGGATTAGTCCGCAGTTTGAAATTATATTGGATGGTGAGCAACTGAAAAAGTATCCGAGTTTCAATACTTATGATATATGATGGATGAAAAGGGAATGGATGATGCAGAGTGTGCTAGGAAAGTTGAGAATGGTAGGAAGGTGGCTGGTGCAATTAAATCCTTGGTGGATGTAAAAGGACTAAGTCTTGATCGTGCGAGGATCTTGCATGAGGGTATGTTTTTAATACATACTAGTAAAACTATGGTATGGAATAAGAGGTATATATATCTAAGGTAGAATGTGTTCAGATGGACAATCTTAGGGGTGTGTTAGGTGTGAGAAGAATTGATAAAATGAGTAACGAAAGTATTAGGGAGTTGTGCGTTGTGAAGAAAGGAATAAATAAGAGAATAAAAGAAGTAAAAGATAATTTGTCATGGGTGAAAGGATGGATGATAGTCGGTTGGTTAAGCTGATGTATAGTGGTTTCTTCTGCTGGAGACCGAAGAAAAAGTGGATTGAGTCAGTAAAGGAATGCCTGAAGGAAAGGAATGTGAATGGCAGAGGAGAGAAGAAAGGTGCATAACATGAGTGAATGGCCGGGTTTTGTGAGGGGGTATGGTTGTGGCTTCCAAGTGATGAACCGTACATTGACGAGATACCAAAGTGAAAGTACGTCGCAGTCTCGTGAAACCTTAGAGTGGATTTTTCTCTGACTGCGACGAGTTCTCATTAAGGGTATAAAGGGGAAGGTAGGGGGGGGGTTTCTTTTCGATTTGCCTCATGTTCTTCTACTACTTTTGTTTCCAGTGTATTCGTAGTACCTCTCCCCCAATCTGGGAAAAGGAGGTGGATGATGATGATATATTGGAATATGGAAACTCTTAGTGTGATTAATTAGCTTTCGCTAGTTTAGTTCCACTAACCCTAAAATCATACTTGTTTGATCTTGGGTGAGCTTGTATGCAACAGACAAGTCTAGCAAGCAATCACCTGACTATGTGTATCGATCGAAGCAGCAGCTGAGCAAAGGCATATTTAGTATACAATACCGAGTCTAACATCAAAATATTGTAATGACATCACAGGTGGGACAACATTTTTAATATTGTGCAACGAAAATATGGAACGCATGAAAATTTTTCTGTGAATTATTTCAATATTTCTGAGTGTTTAACATTTTTTGTACTGTAAGTAAATTACGTTAAGAGGAATTTTTCATTTTTTTTTCAATAAAGTTCGCACCTCACAGAAGGGAAACTACTCTAGGTAATTGCTGCGTATAATTCGGAAGAGGGGTCGAACCCAGACCCATGCCTCGCGACTCAGTCGCTCTACTGTTGCTGGGGGGGGAGGGGGAAATTGGGCATATTTTTATTAATTTTTATTTCAACTACATCAAATAAAAAGCAAGAGGAACTTTTTTCCAGGTTCTAGACCGCCAATTTGCAGCGTTTTTTCTCAATCTTTAAAGGTTTTCATTTCTACTTTAATTTGAAGAAAAACGAAGCTTCCGACATTTTTGACATCTTGTCCTACAATTTTTATTGAAATGACTTCAAACTTAAACTATACAAAGATGAGTCGCAATTTTCTAAAAAAAAAATATATATATATAATAGATTTTTGATATCTAAAACCAAAAGACAAGGGACACCAAGTCACCAATTCCCTAAAAATTCCCTATGAAAAGAATTTTTTTTTTTTTTTTGTATTACAAAAGCATTCCCGGTGTTAACATTGATATTTGTAAACAACGAGTAAGCTAGCCTACTCTCGTGAGTTAAAAGATCTATAGTCATGTTCAAAGTACGAGCAATTCATCTTGAGATGACGTCATTGTTCAAAATAATTCTGGCGTCACAACATTTCATATAGTAGTTCAAAAGCCCCTACCCCACCTCAAGGGATAACTCATAATTTGTCATATTATGAATCAAAATGTTTGTATGTGTATTTGAGTATAACTTAAAAAGTTCAGACTTAAAAACTGATTTAGTAGAAAATGATAAACTTATTCAACTTTGCACTTTATCATATGTAACCTTAATACTATGAAGCTTATAAATTAAAATTGTCTATATTTTAACTGTAAATTAGGAATATAGCTAATGAAGATAAAATGCATTGTGAATTAAGAACTTCATCTGTTTCACCTCATTCACACATTAAAATTTAGCAAATACTCAAAATTATAAGCATATAATAAAACAAAATATAGAAAATAATACCATTTTTTAAAAGCCTGCAAAATCATTTTTAATATTAGTAACATCACTGGAAATCATTGGTAACAGTTTTAAAAAAAAAATTATGAAAACTACATACACAAACCTGAGTTCCATTAATTAATAAAACATAAGAAACTTTAAAATGTACTTAAAAACATAGGAAAAGGAAATATATTTTATGTAGTTTTGGACGTATACAAGTTTAAAAAAAAAAATAAATAAAAAAAAAAAATTTCACATCTCAGTATATTTAAATATACATTTAATTGTGACCAAAGTTTCTGTATTATTTATCATTGAGAACACTTCATTTACATGAAAATACCTCAAATTTAAAAAAAAATTTAGTGGAATAAATACACTCAGAATGAAATAGTGACAGAGTGATACTGCTCTTTGCGATAATTCTTAACAAATTATAGTTTAATCAATTCTAAAGTGGAAATAAAAAGATTTCAACAAGCCTCAATTTACTCACATTAACCATTTCTGTCAAATCTTCACATTCTTCATCAATTTTGAGGTTGATCCCATAGTCCTTTCGAACAGAGGCAGCTTTACGAAAAGAAAAGCTGCTGCTGTCGGAAGCCTCGCTTTCAGTGTCTGAATATTTTGAAGCAAGAACCTCCTTCTGGAAATTCTTGGGTCTAGGGAGCTCGGGTAGTTCCCTAGGTTTTCCTGACGAACTGGTCAAATGATTTGAGCGCTTTTCCAACAAGTAATTCTTAAACTCTGTAAAATAATAATACATTACTAAATAACAAAACATACAAAATTAATAATTACATAATTTCAAATATTATACTGAATTATTATTATTATTATTATTATTTTATTATTATTATTATTATTATTATTATTATTATTATTATTATTATTTCCTTCTTTATCCTCCCTACATGTCCCCAGATGGGAATAGGGTGAGCAATATGCACTGGAAACAGAAATGTTAAATAGAAGAACATGACGAAAGTCGAAAAAAGTTATCTAAATAAAAAAAATGTGTGAGATCTCCCCCAACAACAAACGCCCTCAAAATTTCATCATGATCGGATTATTAGAAAAAAAATAATCGAAATTTTTCATTTTTCAAAACCATTTTTAGTTGTGTTTGAAATTCGACCATTGCTGGAATCTGGTTTCAGATATGAAAAAGAGCGAACAATGAAGCTTTTGGTAATAGGGTCACATCTTTGTAAAGTTCAAGTTTCAAGTAATTTCGACAAAAATTGTAGGAGAAAAATGAAATAAAATGCCAAAGAAATAGTTTTTCTTCAAATGAAAATAAAAAGCAAAATCAATAGAGACAGAGAAACACCAGAAAACGAAGTTATAAGGGTCTGAAAAAGCTGCAGTTTGCTTTTAATTTGGTGCAATTTGTCTAAAAATTAAGAAAATTATGGCCATTTCCGGTTTTAGGCTTAGCGTGAAAAATCCTATAGCAAAATTCACAGCCAGCCCTGAAGATTCGCCGATAACACTGCGACAGTCACCCACTGTCGTATTTCCTCAATGTCAGGTTCATTCTCTGAGCCAGGGCCACAACCATGTCCCCTAACAAAACCAGGCTGTTTACTTCTATCATCCAACAATCCTTTAGCTTCTGCTAAATTCAGTTCACATTTCTTTCCTTCAGACCCTCTCTATCTGATTCAATCCACTTTTTCTTGTCTCTCAGCAAGTAGATTCCCAACACACTCACCTCTATACACCCGCTTAACCAACCGACTATTGTCCATCCTTTTCATAAGACTAAACCTTTAATACACTCTAATTTATTCTCTTATTCAAATCATTCTTCCCACCACACAGTTACCTAACACACTCATTCCTTATTTCATCAATTCTTCTCACACCTAACACACCCCAAAGCAAATCCATCTAATAGACTGCACTTTATATATATACCTCTTGTTCCACACCAAAGTATCGTTACTATATATTAACACCTGTAATAATAAACCCCCATGCATAACCCTAGTGCACTCAAGATTAAGTTCTTTTGCATTTTACCAAAGATTTAATTGCACCAGCCACCCTAGTCCTTTTGCACTTTGCATAAGATTTAATTGCATCAGCCACCCTTGTCCTTTTGCACTTTGCATAAGATTTAATTGCACCAAGCACCCTCCTAAAACTCAAAACATTCCTACTACACTCTGCATCATACATTCCCTTTTCATCCAAGATATATCCTAAATATTTAAACTCTGATACTAGTTCTAGTTGCTTACCATCCAACATGATTTCACACTACAGACTCTCCTTTACCCATCACCTTCCTCATATCTACATTTACTTTCAAACTCCTCCTTTCATACGCCTGCCATACCCCACTAATAATCCTATCAAACTTTCTTTAATAAACCCGTCACACAAAACCAAATTATCTGCGCACAATAAGCAAGGCACCTCCACTCTCTACTATTGTCCGTTAAACTGCCCCCTCCCTAGTCACCACTTCCTTTAATTCTTTCATCAAAACATCCATATACAAATTAAATAGTCACGGAGACATAAAAAATCCCTGCCACTCTACAATATTAAATCATTCACTTTCCACAATTTATTCTAACACACGATTCACCATCTACATACAATACTTTTGATCCCATTCAGAAGCCTACTTACTAACTAAACCTGCCACAGACATTCCCTATTAACCCTGAAAGTCCATAAAACCCAAATACAGTTTGTTTTTTCTTTTCTCATTTTCTCTCTCATTTGCTTCAATGTAAATATTTGATCTACATATCCTAAACTACTTTTAAATGCACCTTATTCTTCAACAATCAGTCCCCCAGTCATTCGACACTCAAACAAAATACAAGCTATACTTTCCCTACAACACCCAATAAACTAATTCCCCTATTGTTTCAACAATTCCGTTTCAACTTACCTTATACAAGGGTGTTATCACCGATCTCCTCCAATCCTTCGAAACTACAACCTCCACAAACGCTTTGTTGCACAACTTCCATATCTATTCAATCAAAATCTCACCTCCATTCTCTATCATTTCACCGGTAATTCCAATTATACCAGCTGATTTACCATTCTTCAATTTTCTCTCTCAACCTATTACCTCATTTCCAAAAATACCTACTTCTTAACCATCAAACCCACTCACATTCATCATCACTGCCAATGTCATGCAAATTTCCGAAGGGTTCCTTCATACACTCCTCACGAAAGCTTCATCCCTATTCATTACTCAATGATTTTCCTAAGTCACTTAACCTTTCGCACTTCCTTTCTGAACAGCATCTTATTCCCTTGTAAGTCTCCATTCATTTTTTTTTTGTCCTGGGTATGTAACCTTTAGACTTCTTTCCTTTCTATTTATATTTCCATATATACCTTTCTTTCAAGACTTCCACCATTGAAATTATATAAATTATTAGAAATTATATAAGTACATATTAAAAACAATAAAGAAAAAAAAATTAAAAGCATGCATAAAAGTTACCTTCTACATCAATTTTAGATTTTTACTTAAACATTTCTTGGACAGAACTTTAAATAATTAATTAGATTAATTTGGGTTTAAAATATTGTGGCATTGTTTTCAGAGGTGTATTTTTTTTTACTTCAAAGGTACAAATTCTGATATCTTATGTGGGTATAATATTTCCCTAATTTATAAAATATATTATTTAATTGTGTAATTATGCAAAATTGCTTATCAACTTTTTTTGGACTAAAAAATATATATATATATATATATATATATATATATATATATATATATATATATATATAATATATATAATATAAAAAAAAAAAAAATAGAATTATATAGTATATATTATTATATTATATATTATATATATACTATATATATATATATATATATATAAGTATAATATAATATATATAAGCCGTCTCTTGAAGGTTGTGAGATATTCCTAAAATGAAAATAGACAAATTAAAAGAAAGAAAATTAGAATGAAGTAGCTTAAAATTGAAATAGTTATATTGAAAAAGTTAAGTACAACAAGGGTCATACATTAGTGGAAAAACAAAGCATTATTATTATTATTATTATTACTGCATAACAAATTCCAACTTTTTGTTCTATTGAATTGAACTTCGACCAACGTCATTATAGGTTAACTTTGGGGGCGCCCCGAACACCGAATTCTACACATAGTTTTTCTCTTATGGCCCATATTTTTGACACAACTAGACGTCTCCCCTTTTCCGTAATTCGTAGGAAGAATTTCCACCTCATCTTTCTCATTACATAGTGTATTTTGTTATGTAAGCACACCATATATATAATTATCAAGTTTTTATACAATATGTATGTATTCGAATATCAAAAGCCACTTAGTATGCCTCATTAGTTATAAACCAAACAGTAATAGTTTTTACTTTTTTATCGTGTCTTAAATATATGTGAAATTTGTGACAGGTGCTAATTTCATTTTAATTTTTAACTTATTTCACTGAATATATTTTGAAATAAGTATTTAATATACCTTTTGAAAATTAAATTGCAAAAATAACCCCGATATCATTTTGTTTACATTATGAGGAAATTTTGCACATATCAGCCATCAAAGGGGAAATTAACACTTGACTGTTGTAAGAACAAGCTTACTTTGCCTGCTTTGGATATACAACTAGGTGATCAAGGCTAAGATCGGGGCATCAATAAAGTTGCACTGTAATGGCATCGGGAAAAACGTTCGATAAATGGACAAAGGGGTATCAGAATAAAAAAACCTTTTTGGGGTTTCTATGGTACGTTTTTTATTTGAAAACACAAAGCAACTGTTAATACAAATATGTATCATATATATAATAATAACGATATACTATTATATATATATATAGATATATATATATATTATTATTACATATATATATATATATACTTATATATATATATATATATAATTATATATATATTATATATATAATATATATATATATATATAGTGGATAAATTATATATATATCATATAGTATATCTTATCTAAGCCAAATTAGTACGTCCGTTGATTTTAATAAATAACATTTTTATTTCATAAACAGGATATGGCGGGGAGCAACTAACTGAGACAAATTGCTACTTTTGCAATGTCAATATTTCGGGCTACAGCAAGAAAAGTAACAATGATCCT
Organism: Trachelipus rathkii; assembly: GCA_015478945.1. Lineage (NCBI taxonomy): Eukaryota > Metazoa > Arthropoda > Malacostraca > Isopoda > Trachelipodidae > Trachelipus > Trachelipus rathkii. The sequence continues at coordinate 24,830 of JABUQX010074676.1, read as the reverse complement.
AATAATAAAAATTTCGAGTCTGCGATACGACCTGTTCCACACTCAAAACTACATTCCAATTTCCAAAACCATTTAAAGGCTTGCAACCTCATCGTCAAGAGATCGACGATTGCCATGAAAAATATTGTTGAGCACACACTGAATTGGGAGACACAGACTTTTAGACCCTGGCTCATATTAGAAGGTTTAAAAATGGTTCCAGAACACATTAACCAGGCGAGCTAAAATGATCTGTGAGGATCTGAATTTGCCCAAAACGGCTTTGGGAACTTCTAGCCTCAAGATTTAAAGAGAAACAACATCTTACTTCAGACACACATATTCCCTGTTTACAGAAAAGAGGACAGAAGGGTCTTTCTTAAATATTTTAAAAACAGAGTGTCATTTCAGTATTTTGCTTGCGATAATACCCGGGTTGATTAAAGGAGAGAGGAGAAATTACGCTCTTTCCAATCCCAATGACCTGGCCTTGTAACTGTTACGACAGCTCGAAACGAAGTTTGAAATGTGTGTTGTTGCACACTTAAGCAATTTTTACGGCTCAGTACCGATAGGGCATTCTACAAAGCTAAAGGAAAGACATGAACATATAGAAAAGGTACTACATCTTATCAAATATATGGAACACAAATGGGTCATATGTGTTGACTTAAAGATGGTTAATTTTTCGCGTCGGACAAACAGGGGCAGGGTACTATAACTAGCAGATCCATGGTTTCCTACTGTTTAAGGGAAGCCAGAGCTAAAAGAAAGAACAATTATGTGCAAGAAATCTGGCCAAGGCACGAACTTCAAATACAGTCGGAGAAAAAATGTAAATAAACCACCTTTAGTATACACACACATGACATTTATCCCTCCCTCCATATCAAACTAGGTTTTATGAAACAATCAATGTGGAAAAAGCCTTAATGGATCAGGCAAGCGGCGAATGCTATTCGATGCTATACTGCTCAAAACTTTCCAAGGCAAGTTTGAGAAATTAAAAGCGAGTTTTGATGGCTCCCAACAAATACGAATCGTTATTGAAAGACAATAACTTCCCCTAACTGGTCATCGAATGAAAAGGCGAAAAATGCGTGTTAGCATTCGTAAAACTTGATAAAAAACTTCTTAGTAACTAATCGTAGCAGACTAAACTACAGTAGAAATTTGTTGAACAAACCTAACTACACAAAAAAATTTAAGACATTGTAATACGAGTGTTAAAAAATTTTTGAATAGTCATCTTGAAAACTTTCCAACTAATTTAGTTGATGTAAGTGACGACAACAGTACCTTTCCAACAAGATAAAAAAATTATGGAAGAACGTTATCAAGGTTGCTGGGATTCCCACATGATGGCCGATTACTGTTGCAACCTTGAAGAGGCCTGCCACCAAAGTGCTAAGCAAGTAATGGAAATTACCAAAAAAAGAGGTGAATAAACAGTTTCTAAATTACAACTTACATTCAGTATAAAGGTATTTCATAGATCCCCACAACGAACAACACATTGCTAATGTCATCATTGATTATAGTTTGACTATTTCTATTCATGTTGGACAGTGTAATGAAATAAATGATCACCACTTGACAAAAAGTTCATAACCCTGATTTGAGAAAGCCTTGACAACGCGCACAATAGACAATTATAAAACGGAAATTTTTCGCCAAACTTACAAATGTTTCTTACATGATACTTTTGATTCAAGCATAAAGGTATTTTCTAGAATATTAATGCATATTACATATAGTTTCAAAATATTTCTATTCGTTAGACTTCAATTAAAGATTTGAAATTGTACAAAAATATATCAAACCCTGATTTTGAAAAACCATGAAAATCGGCGCCATAGGACTTTCTTACAAAAAAAAACCGGAACCTGTAGAGCAAAACCGACTTACAGAAAACGTATCAGCGCCACCAAAACTCACCTAGACATAAAGTGTCAGATTTCATTAACAATAAAATACGTTTATGCCAAGAATGTATTATTATTATTATGATTATTATTATAATTATGTATTGTTTGTTATTATTATTATTATTATTATTATTATTTATTATATTATTTATTACCTGAACAAAATCAAGATTGTTAGTGTGTTCACTGTCTATAGAATTATAAATTTCAAGTTACTTTAGGTATATACCACTATAACACCTTTTTATTTCAATAGAAAAACATACATTAAAAATATAAGTGCAGAGATCTAAAGTACCTCACCGTGGAGGAAAAGTTTGTGTAAAAATAATAATTAATTATAATTGATTATAAAAACAAAGGAACAGTTTCAAATTTATTAAGACAAGGGAATAAATAATCCAGTAGATAAGATTTATAACACAACCATGCACCCCTCACAAAACCCCGCCATTCACATCCTATTAGGAATCTTCCTTTCTTCTCCCTTCTGTCAAACTCACATTTCTCTCCTCAGGCATTCCTTACTGGACTCAATCCACTTATTCTTCTGTCTTCCAGCCGGTGATCCCCAGCACACTCACCACTGTATAATCGCTTAAGCTACCGACCTATCATTCCATCCTTTCCGACATGACCAAACACATCAACGTACTTTCATTATATTCTCATCTATATTTATCCCTTTCTTCACCACCACACGACTTTCTAATACGTTCATCCTCATTTTACTCAATTCTTCTCACCTCCTAACCACCTACGATTGTCCACTTTGGGCACACTCCTCCTTAGATCGTATACCTCTTATTCCACCCAAGGTCTCACTACTATACATTAACCGATAAAAAACTTACCCTCTTGTAAGACCCTAGCGCACTCAGAGCTTAGTCCCTTACATCACCAACGATTTAAATACTTAAATTGATAGCTTTGTGAGATTTCACACCTTTCCTAACTAATCGTTGCTACACCACTACTATCATCAAACATGATACCCTAAATATTTAAACTCGGAGACACTTGTTCCAGCTGCTTACCATCTAACATAGCTTCACACCGAGGACTGTTCTCAATCACAACCATAACCTTACAATTTATTCTACTTCTCTCTCATTTTCTCAATCATTTGATCCAAACATCCTTTACCACTTCTAATTGCACCTTGATCTTCACCAATCAGTCCTTTCAACCAAAATACTACCATATATCTTCCCTATAACACTCAATAAACTAATATATACATATAAACAGTCATAGAACCGAGTGGTTTGGAAATCGAGAACCACACACAAAAAAAGTACGACTTTACATGCAAAACAAATTTCCTATATTTTAAACCATAAAGTCTAGGGATGCAAAAAAAATCCTTTCATTGGCCCAATTTTAAAAAATAAATATTTGAAAAAAATATATATATAATCATAAATTTTAATTAAAAAATAAATATAATTACTTTCCCTCTTGAAGTCTACTTATTCTCTCAATATCAACCTCACGCCATAATCTTCTGCCAGCCTTTCCGAGGCCAGTAGGAGGTTGCCTGCAATAATAATAATAATAATAAATAATAATAATAATAATAATAATAATAATAATAATAATAATAATAATAATAATAATAATAATAATAAAAATAATAAATAATAATAAATAATAATAATAATAATAAATAATTAAATAAATAGGGAGGAATTCAAGATATTTCGTCTTTACACTCAAATAAAAAAAAAAAAAACCGAGTCTGTTTAATGGCGCCTCAAAATATTGAGAGAATTTCAAACGTTTTTTTTGAGCCATTATATTTCTTATCTTTGGTTAAACTTTACTAGAGTACTTGGTGATTTATCGAAACAAATATTTAGATAAACTATTAAACATATAGGTATACCATTTGGAAATATGTAATGTACTGACGCTACGCGTGTGGGTTAAGTATAATAAGTAATAATAGAAGTTAGATGAGAGAATTGAGATGAGAAGGCATCACAGCTCTAGCTGTTATGCTTTCTTTCTTTCGTTTCTTTATCCCCCCCAAAACCTTTTTTCCCAAGATTTGGAGTAAGGAGCGCTACAAGCATCGGAAAAGAAAAGCAGTAGGAGAGTATGACAAATGTCGAAAAGAAAAGCCCAGCCTTACCGCCGCCTCTGTACCATTAACTAGTGAAAACTCGTCACAAACAGAAAATCCACCTTAGAGCTTAATAATTATTTACTTAAATCAGTTAAATTTTGTTGTTTAAAGGGATTAGAGGGACTCATTAGTAATTAATAGTATGTTAAAAGCTGAACCATAAGTTTAAAAAAAAAAACGTAAAAAAACAAAAAAAACAAGGGTGGGAGAATGAATTGACCCATAGAACATGGTTATAGCACATGTGAGTAAATTTTTAATAAAAAAAAAATCAATGAGAGCTTAAAAGTGTCGAGCAATTTTGTTTAAAATGACCAACCAGATTCCTTTCAATGGCATGGAAAGCTCCTCGCTCTGTTCACGATAGGTTAGAATATCTTTAGAAAGTTACCAAGATTTTGTACACGAGACATTTTTTTGAGTGTTAAGCATTGGCGATCACTGCTCAGTTGGATGTAGATGCTAGGGGGAGCAGGAAGACACATGTCGGGGACAACCTGCGATTAAGAGCTGAAGTGGAAAGTGGTGGACGAAGAAATGTGTAAATCCTGATGCGAGCAAATCTGGTTGTAAAGGATGAGGATGGAATGCTTGCGGCTGGGACCTGGGCACTCGTCTATCGTGAGAGACCGTCAAAACTAGAAGACGTGGCAAGGTACGGTGGAAGAAAAGTGTTAAATGTCATACAGCAGATTTAAGTTTTAAAGAATGTGGTAATCGAATTAAGCGGATAGATGGAGTCAGATAGGAGAGATCTACGTGCGTTCATCATGCACGTCTGGAGCCGTATGAGAATGTGTAGGATGGTGGAAAAAGTAGAGGTATTGGAAGAGGACAACAGGGGATGAATGTGGTAGGTGAGATAACATGGGAGAACAGTGTATGATGATGGACGTAGTGAGAAAAGAGTCTAATATGGGAATGGTAGGAATGGTGGTGAAAGGAGGGTGATAACTGGTTGGATGGAAAAGGAAAGCTATGATAGAGAGTATAGGGAGGATGTGAGCAGGAAGTATAAATTCAGGTATGTAAAGAAGTGTGACATGTGGTTCTGAGTATCACTTATGGAAATAGTTACGTGAAGATGTCTGCAAGGAGGGATGTGAATATGGTAGTGTAGAAGTATACTGGAAGGGGTATAGCTAGGAAATTAATTGAGTGTGTGCGGAGAGATGATTGAGGGCAACTTAGTGGGATGGGTAGAGGTATTATTGTAGGTGGTAGTCCAGGGTTTGTACAGGAGAGTGAAGAGGAAATGACAAATGAAGAGATGATGAAGACGATGTAATATTTGTAAAATTGAGAGTGATGAAGGAAGTAGTAGTGGTGAATTTATGCGTTGATAACATGTATAAGGTTTATGAGTATGAGAAGAGAGTGCATTGAGAAGTGAGTAGTGAAAACAAGAAAATGGGGACATGTGAGTAAGAGTAGTGTAAAGGAAAAGAAAGACATCAGTTCCAAGGGAAGTATAGTTGGTATGGTTAGAGATGAGGGGAAGAGGTCATGTTATGAGTCAGCTGAAGGTAAAGCGAATAAAAGGAATGTGGAAGGAAGTGTTAGAAAGAAAGAGGTGCTTGTCGGTCAGAATAAGAGTAAAATGAGTAGGAGTGTTGAAGAGTGTGAAGCAGAAAAAGAGGTGGTACTATGTAGAATAAGTAAGAGTGATGATGAAGAAAAAAAGGTAACAGAAGTGAAAGTGTGCAAAAAGAAGCCGAGTGCAGAAGAGAAAAAGGTAAAGCGGTTTGAACACTGGGGAAGATGGAATTGGAATGCTAGCAGTGAAGATGATGATTATAGTTAGTAGTTAAGAGGAAACGTGTAAAGAGATGTCGAGTGAGGAAGAAGAGAAAAAGGAGGGTAAGATTGTTCAGTGGATGAGGGAGAAAAGAGAAAAGGGAGGGTAAGTTTGATAAGTACGGCAAGAATGGTAAAGAAGATTTTAAAGTGTTATTTCTTTAGGAGTGAGTGTGTGAGTACTTGGGTAGTGTTGTGGGTTTGCGTATTGGCTTAAGGTTGTGTTTGTGGGAAGAGAAAGAGAGAGGGAGAGAAAGAGAGGGAGAAGAGAGAGAGAGAGAGGAAGCAGAGAGGAGAAGAAGAGAGAGAGAGAGGAGAGAGAGAGAAGAGAGACAAGAGAGAGAGAACGAGAGAGAGACGGAGAGAGAGAGAAGAGAGAGAGAGAGAGAGAGAAGAGAGAACAGAGGAAAAGAGAAAGAGAAAGAGAAAGAGAAAGAGGAAAGAGAAAGAGAAAGAGAAAGAGAAGAGAAAGAGGAAGAGAAGAGGTAAGAGAAAGAGAAAGAGAAAGAGAAAGAGAAAGAGAAAGAGAAAGAGAAAGAGAAAGAGAAAGAGAAAGAGAAAGAGAAAGAGAAAGAGAAAGAGAAAGAGAGAGAGAGGAGAGAGAGAAGAGAGAGAGAGAGAGAGAGAGAGAGGAGAGAAGAGACGAGAGAGAGAGAGGAGCAGAGGGAGACGAGCAGTGAATGACGCAGAGAGAAAGGGGTGTAAAAGAGGAGGGAGAGAGAAAGGAATAAGAATGATTATTTTTTGTTATGCTTTTTCTTTTCAGTGCATGTGGCTGTGTGTGTCATCTATCATCTTAGCATGTGGCATCTTCAGGATCAAGCTTTGGATGGGGAATGCGTAGCATGCGTTTGGAGCTAAGCGTGATGTGTTTGTTTTGATGTTTTTTATATGTTTGCTAATCGCTTCTTTCTTTTCTTTATGTATAAATTAAATGTCTCTGTTTTCTTGTCCCTGGTATTGATGTCTGATATATATTTTTTGATTATTAATGTAAAGGTATCTTCAGGTGTGAGGAAAAGCGGGTCTCAGGTACAACAGGTATTTGTTGGTAGCTGGGTTCAGTAACTCAGCACAAGTTTGTACAGCTGGGCAGGTTGAAGTACCTACCTAAGAGTAAATCCTATATTATTTTTCTCTTTTATAATTACCTCGAGAGGTAACTAATATTGAAAGCATTTCTTTATTTACGTCTTCTTTGGTGTGACTTAGTACGTCTATACTTTTTCTAAAATACCAAAGGGCAAGGTGTGTTTTTTAGGTGTATTTTCATTGTGTCGGTATTCCTGTTATCACTGGCTTTTACAAAAATTATGATCCAATAATCCCATTCCTAACCCCCTCACTGATTTAACATCCAACACCATACTTTCAAATCTGCCACTTTACAACAAAATCAAATCATAGCTTTTTCACTTCGAGCCTATCTCTACCACACCAACCTCTAGTATACCTTTTAATACTCTTGTGTAAAGAAAAATTATTTACACACATACCTCTCTCCTCACAGAAATCAATCACCTTCCTACCATTCTCATTTTCTTCCGACACCCCAAAGTCACCTGCTATACTTTCCCTTTTTTGATCACCTATCCAACCATTTAGGTCACCCAACACAATCAATCTGACTCTTCTACTCACCCCATCCAAAACATCATTCAGATTATCCCAGAAAATCGCACCTCTCATCAACATTACCCTCATATGGACACGGGTCACAATCACACATACCTTGACCTTTTCAAACTTAAATTTAATAATTAGAATTCTAGTATTCACCACCCAAAACCTACCATAGCATCATGTACCACAAGTCCACTCCTTCAGGAATTGCAAATCCTGACTCTCCCCCTCTCATTCCTCCACGACCAGCGACATACACATACTTCCACACACCACCATCTCATCTGTTCACTGTTTCCTATTCATCTTGTTCCGTCACGGCGAGCAATCAAAATTTGCCCTTTCTAAATACAACCATCAGCTCACCTCTCCCCTCTTCTCAACATTTATTCCTCTGACTTCCATGTACCCATCGATTCATACATTTTCGCCGAAAGATAGGAAGCCGCCGCATACGGCGATCACGAACCTTCTCAGCATGCATTAGCTTTCCTAGCAAAAGATAAGTGGTTGTGGGCAGCCGACCCAACTACCACCGTCCCTTTAGTCGCCTTCTACGAACACGCAGGACATTCGATCTTTTGGCAATTCTATTACTCACCCACATATGGGATAATAAGGTACGAGATGTCTGTAACGATGTTGTTAAGAAGGAGAGTGAAGATATAAGGAGTATAATGATATGTGGATAAAGGTGGCGAATGTAAGATGTTGTCCGGAAGATGAGTGTGGATATGAACGAGAAGAGAAAGACGAACCATTAGGCACATGAGAATGTCATGGAGACCTACAGGACCATAAGCCTATGGCAATTTCATCAGCTGAGAGGTTGCCGTGCTACTATCTACCTCAAGATATATATATATATAATAATATTATCCATATATATTTATATATTATATATATATATAATATATATATTATATATATAATAGATATATACTATATATATATATAATATATATATATATAATATATAATATATACATATATATAATATGTAATATATATATATATATGGAAGGAAGCGCGAAAGTTAAGAATGAAGAATAAGAGGGGTGCTTTTGAACTGATGAAAGGATGTGGAGGGGAGTGTGAAGAACACTCTCGGAAAATCTGCACGAATTTAACAGTAATGCATGAGGTTTAGTGATGTGTGTGGGTTGATGGTGCAAGAAGGAATAGTCATTTTGGGGATGAGGTTATAGTAAGGAGGAGGTAATAAGTATGGGTAGAGTGAGAAAGTGAAGAATGGTAAAGTCTGCAGGTATAGATAACATTACTGGTGAAATGATCAAGAGCGGAGCGATGATGGTGATTGATTGGATTTGGAAGTGTGATGTAAGAAAAGCGTTTATGGCAGGGATATTCTAGTTCCAAGCGATTGGAGGAGAGCGGTAACAGTACCCTATGTATAGGGTAAGGAGAGATAGGGGAATCTGTTAGAAATTATAGGGGGAATAAGTTTATTGAGTGCTGTAGGTAAAGGTAATATGCTGGTATTTTGGTCGAAACGAGTGCGTCGAGTGACTGAAGGAACTGATTGGTGAAGAACAAGGTGCGTTTAGGAGTGGTAGAGGATGTGTGGATCAAATCTTTACATTAAAACAAATGATCTGAGAAAAATGAGGGAGAAGAATAAGTAGTATTTAGGTTAATGGATTTGCAACAGGCGTATGATAGAGTTAATAGGAAGCGTAATGGCCAGGTATTTGGTGAGATATGGTGTGTTGTAGGCTTCATTGAATGGAAAATCAAAGTATGTATGACGAGAGTGAAGCGTGCTGTAAGATTAAATGGTGTCAATGGTGAGTTGCGTTTAGAATTAATAGCGAGTCGACGACAGCGTTTGCTGTTTATGGCTCATCTTGGTTATTCAACTTTGGTAGTATGGATGAGGGATTATGCAAGAATTCGAGGTGGGGATGGCAGGAAATGGTCGTTAGTATGAGCGAGAAGGAGAGAGTTGGAGGTGCCCGTACCTATTAACTAATGCGGATGCATTTGGTGCCTGTGTGGCGCAATCTGGAAGAGGAGTTTGACGAGGATTGGTAGAGAGATTTGGCAGGGTATGTAAAAGCGAGGGGTTTGAAAGTAACGAACGTGGACATAAGAGTTAAAGGTATACTTCAGTAATGCTGAGTGAGGCACAGTCCCTCAAGTGTGTAGTTATGTTAAAGATGGTGAGCAGTGGAGCAAGATGTCCTGATGTGTTTAAATATTCTAGGGTATGTGTTGGATGAGAAGGGAACGGTATGATGCAGAGTTGTAAGTAGAGAAGTTGTGCAAGGCCGGGAAGATTTGCTGGCTGCAATTAAATCCGTGCGTGAATGAATAATGGGACTAGTACATTCGAGTGCCCATAGGGTCTTACATAGGGTATGTTGCTACATGTGTTAATGTACTAGTAGTGAGACTATATCCTGGAATAAGAAGTATAGATCTGAACAGTATCAATGTGTCAGACTGGACAGATCATTAGGAGCACTGCATAGGTGTGACAAAGAATAATTAAAAAATTGAGGAATGAACTTATTAGAAGTTGTTTGGTGTGAAGAAGATCTAACCTGACAAGGGGTAAATTGAGAGAATAAGATTGGAAAGTATCGGTCATGAAAATGGTTTGAGTCATCGTGGAAAGGATTGAATGAGTAGTCGGATGGTATAAGCGGAATGTATCAGTTGGAGTGTGTATGGAACCGACCGGCTGTGGAGACCGAAAGAGACAGGGAAGATGGATCGAGTACGGTCGACGAATGTTTGAAGGGAGAAAAATGTGAGTTCTGGGTAGAGGGCGAGAATAAAGGTCGCATGATAGAGACCGAGAATGTGGTGGTTTTGTATGGGCATGGACTTGTGTTGCCACCTGGGCAGGGATGAACCCTTACAATTGACCGATTTACCATAGTGAGGCCCCGTCGCAGGTCCCGGGAAGCTCTAGGGTGGACTTTATGACTGCGACGAGTCTACTACACTCAATAATGGTACAGAGGGGCGATAAGGCTGGGCTTTCTTTTCGACATTTGTCATATTCTCCTACTGCTTTTCTTTTTCCGATGCTTGTAGCGCACACTACTCCCAGTCTTGGGAAGAAGAGGTAGGTAGAAGAAAGAAAGATACTATATATATATAATATATATATATATATATATATATTATATATTCATATATATACTATATTATACTATATATATATAGGATATTATAATATAATACTATAAGTATATAATAATATAATATATATATATATATAATATATATATATCAATATGTAGATATTTTGAGTATGTCAGTATGTTTCAGTATGAAGGTCTCCCAAAATCCGCCAGCGTTGGGGTAAAATCAAAAGCCAGGGCTAAAATGAAAGGTCGACATTTCCCGACACACGGCGATTTAAATTGTTTAAGTCAAAGTGATGTAAGTCAAAGTGATGTAAATAGATAGAGGGAATTTGTTCCAGACTTTACCAGTTGATCACATGCAAGAATGAGCATAGAGGTTAAGTCTTGAGTTAAGAGAGCTGAAGAGAGAAAGGATGAGATTGCGTGTTAAGACTTGGAACACGAGCTCTCCTCGCAAAAGGATGTATGCGACTGTTTGAGTTCTAAAGAACAGTGTACATCGTAATAGTCCTAGAATATGGAGAGGAAAGCAATAATTTAATGATGAGCAAAAAGAAACTAAAGTTATTGAAAGTTAAAGTTGAGTAGACTTAAAATCTAGACTCCAACCTTTTCAATGGGAGTTGGGTGATTTGAACTCGAAGATGTGAGAGACATGCCTCACACACAGGCCAATGACATACCTACAAAGAGAAAACAGCTTGGGTGTTGTGAAGTAGAGCGCTCCTTACAGAAATCATAATGGCGATTGGATAAGATTAGGAGATTTAAGAAGTTTCCAAATCTTCATGTTAAACAAGATCTGAAAACTTTGGAAACTGTCGAGGTTTAAGAAATAGGACGATAGTTAGAGGGTTAAGAGGGACCGAACCCCCTTTTTCCCTCATTATGTTGGATGAATGAATGCTTCCAACAAGAAGAAGAAAAAGTTGAAATGGAACGGGCATAGACAAAACAGACAAGGATGGGTGCAAACTCAGAAACACAAGTTTTAAGAACCACAACTGGGATACTGTGAGGACAGGATGCCTTCTTAGTGTTAAGTTCAGAAAGAACAGAAATCATAACTGTAGAAGAAATTACACTATTAGGCATAAATGAGTTGGAGGGAGGTGGAGGAGGAATAGCTAAGAGTCATCTAAAGTTAAATTCGAGACAACGGCATGAGGGAAGATTTCACCTTCTGCAGAATGGTAAGACAGTTGTGGTGCAGTCGGAAGAAACTAATGGTAGGGAAAGAGGAAACAAAGGAGTCTATACTTATTACAAAATGCCTGAATGAGCGTGAAGAGTAGGAACAAAAGAATATTAATGCAATTTCCAGAGACAATAATTCTTAGTGCTACATCGGATAGTTTTATCACGATTCTGGGATGAAAACAGAAGCACGAGATTTCAAAGTTTGAAGACGACGTTAATTTCAAATGTTATCGTCTATGCCGCGAAAAACACGAGGACAAGCAAAGCTAAACTAAGGTTTAAAAGTTTAAGTTCAGGGAAAGAAAATGAATTTTATACCTCCAGTCGAAAATAATTACTTCGGTTATAATCATTTTGGAAAAATCAAACGACCAAAGTTTTGGCAAAGTTTCACATCAGCAAAATTTTGACACCGGACCAAGAAGTCCTTGCAACACAAAAAGTTTGGGACTGGACATACCCAATCAGTACTATCCATGATATTCTTAAGAAAAAAATATAAATCAATATAAGTTGCATGTTTCGCATAGTCTGACTGAAGATATGCCCTGCCATTGCATGTAAATGTGTGAATAGTTCCTTGGTCAGATAGACATCGGTAACAATTTCTTCAAGAAGAGACTATTCTCAAACGAACCAGATTTTTAAGTAAATTTTTTTCTTAAGAATATCATGGATAGTACTGATTGGGTATGTCCAGTCCCAAACTTTTGTGTTGCAAGGACTTCTTGGTCCGGTGTCAAAATTTTGCTGATGTGAAACTTTGCCAAAACTTTTGTTGTTTGATTTTTCCAAAATGATTATTGTTTCGGTAGGAGGGGTCTCTCTGAGTGTACAGAGTGCATAACTGAAGTAATTATTTTCGACTGGAGGTATAAACTTCATTTTCTTTCCCTGAACTAAAACTTTTAAACCTTAGTTTAGCTTTGCTTGTCCTCGTGTTTTTCGCGGCATAGACGATAACATTTGAAATTAGACTAGTCTTCAAACTTTGGTGTCTCGTGCTTCCGTTTTCATCCCAGAATCGTGCTAAAACTATCCGATGTAGCACTAAGAATTATTGTCTCTGGAAATTGCATTAATATTTTTTTGTTCCTACTCTTCACGCTCATTCAGGTATTTTGTAATGCATATAGATTCCTTTGTTTCCTCTTTCCCTACCATTAGTTTCTTCCGACTGCAACACAACTGTCTTACCATTCTGCAGAAGGTGAAATCTTCCCTCATACCGTTGTCTCGAATTTAACTTTAGATGACTCTTAGCTATTCCTCCTCCACCTCCCTCCAACTCATTTATGCCTAATAGTGTAATTTCTTCTACAGTTATGATTTCTGTTCTTTCTGAACTTAACACTAAGGAGACATCTTGTTCTCAGTATCCCAGTTGTGGTTCTTAAAACTTGTGTTTCTGAGTTTGCACCCATCCTTGTGTAGCTGTTTTGTCTATGCCCGTTCCATTTCAACCTTTTCTTCTTCTTGTTGGAAGCATTCATTCATCCAACATAATGAGGGAAAAAGGGGTTCGGTCCCTCTTAACCCTCTAACTATCGTCCTATTTCTTAAAAACCTCAGAAGTGTTCGCCAAAGTTTTCAGGATTTTCTTAACATGAAGATTGGAAACATCTTTAATTTCATTCTCATCAGCAATCGCCATTATGATTTCTGTAAGGAGCGCTCTACTTCACAACACCCAAGCTGTTTTCTCTTTGTAGGTATGTCATTGGCTTGTGTGAGGCATGCCTCTCACACAACTCCCATTGAAAAGGTTGGAGTCTAGATTTTAAGTCTACTCAACTTTAGCTGTCAATAACTCGTTTCTTTCTGCTTATCATTAAATTGTTGCTTTCCTCTCCATATTCTAGGACTATTACGATGTACACTGTTCTTTAGAACTCAAACAGTCGCATACATCCTTTTGCGAGGAGAGCTCGTGTTCCAAGTCTTAACACGCAACTATCCTTTCTCCCGGTGAGCTCTTCTAACTCAGACTAAGCGCTTATGTCATTCTCGCATGTGATCAACTGGTAAGGTCTGAACACATTCCCATTTCTCTTTATTTAACATCATCGTTGACTTGCATTATTTGAAATGAGACACGTGTTAAAATTCGGGAATGTCGACCTTTCATTTTATAGCCCATGGCTTTTTGATTTACCCCAACCGCTGGCGGTTTTGGGAGACTTCCATACTGAAGAAGTTCTGATGCCAACTGAAAAATAGACTTACATCACTGCAATATATATATATATATATATATATATAGATATATATATTATATATATAATATATAATATATATATATATATATATTATATATAATATTTATATATATAATAATATATTATAATATATATATATAATATATATGATATATATTCTTTCTTTCTTTACCTACCTCTTCTTCCCAAGACTGGGAGTTAAGGTGCAGCTTAGAAGCATCGGAAAGTAAAAGCAGTAGGAGAATATGGACAAATGTCGGAATGAAGCCCAGCCTTATTCCGCGCCCCCTCTAGTCATTTAATTAGTGAAAACTCGTAAGACAGAAAATCCCAACCCTAGAGCTGTTCATGGGACCACGACGGCCCACTCACTATATCAGGCTGCAAATCGGTCAAGTGTAAGGCGTTTCATCCGCTTGGCCCAGGTGGGCACAAACCATGCCCCATACAAAACCACGCCATTCTTCCTATCATGCACCTTTATTCTCGGCCTCTACCAAACTCACATTTCTTCTCCTTCAACTTCGGTTCACCGACCGATCCACTTTCCTCTATCGGTATCCTCCCAGCCAGGGTCGGTTCCCAACCACGACTCAAACTTATACATCCGCTTAACCAACCGACTTATCATCCATCCTTTTCACATGACCAAACCTCTCAACATACTTTCATTTTCTCTCATTTACCCTTTTCTTTCACACACACAACTTTTCTAATAAGTTCATTCCTCATTTTATTAATTCTTCTTCACACCTAACACGCCCTAGATTGTCCATCTGAAAACATTGACTTTAGATCTATACTTTTATTCAGCCATAGTCTCCATGACCACACCAATAACCACAGGTACAACATACCCTCATGAAAAGACCCTAGCGCACTCAAGACTTAGTCCCATTTAATTCACCAAGATTTAATTGCACCAGCAATCCTCCTTCCATATTCAAACTTTTCCTACTACACTCTGCATACAGTCCGTTCCCTTCTCATTCAACACAATACCCTAAATATTTAAACCAGACACTTGCTCCAGCTGCTCCCCACTTAACTTCACACTGAGACTGTCCTCACTTACAAACCATAACCTTACTTCTTATCCACGATTACTTTCAAACCCCTCCTTTTACATACCCTGCCAAATCTCTCTTACCGAATCCTCTCAAACTCTCTTCAGCATATCCGCATACACAAAACCAAAATCATCCGCATATAATAGATAGGGCACCCTTCCACTCCAATCTGTTCCATTCTCCATCCTTCTACACCATCTCCTGCCACCCCACTCGAATTCTTTCTTAACCCCATCATATACAAATTGAATAACCAAGGGAGACCATAACACAACCCTGTTCTAACTCCGCTATTAATCCTTAAACCAATCACCTTTGACACCATTTATTCTACACAACGCTTCACTATCGTCATACATACTTTTGATTCCATTCGAAGCCTTACGCCACCAACACGCATATCATCACTAATACTTGCCATTAAAAGCTTCCTATTAACTCTCACATACGCTGTCTGCAAATCATTAAAACCTAAATATTAATTTATCTATCTCCCTCAATTTTTACTCCAATCATTTGTTTTCAATCGTAAAGAATTTGATACACATCCATCTACCATCCTATACCACCTTGTTTTCACCAATCAGTCCTTCAGTCCACTACCGACGCACTCTTTCGACCAAAATGACAGCCAGCATATACCTTCCATACAGCACTCAATAAATTATTCCCATAATTTTACAGTTCCCCCTTTTCTCCCTTACCCTTATACAAGGTACTATTACCGCTCTCCTCCAATCCCTCGGAACTATAAACCCTCCATAAACCGCTTTCATTACACACAATTCCAAATCCATCAATCACCATTTCTCGCCTCCGTTCTTTGATCATTTCACCAGTATATTCATCTCATTACCTGCAGATTTACCATGTCTTTCACTTTCTTACTCTACCCATTACCTCCTTCCTCCTTACTAATAACCTCTCATACCCCAAAATACCTATTCCTTCTTTGTCCATCAAACCCACCAACATCTCACTAACACCTCATCATTCTGTTAAATTGTGCAGATTTCGAAGGTTGTTCTTTCCACTCCCTCACATCCACTTTCATCAGTTACAAAGCACCTCTTCAATTTCATCTTAACTTTCGCGCCTTCCTTCCATTATATAATTAATCATACAGTATATATATAGGTATATATTAGTTATATATATATTTAAATATTATATATTAATATTAATATATAATATAATTAATATATATAATATAAATATATATGATATATATATATATATATATATATATAATATATATAATATATATGAATGAGTAGCAGCTTAGCACGCAAACCTCTCAGCGATGGAAATTGCCCCATATGGCTTATGGTCTGTAGGGTTCTCCCAATGACATTTCCAAGTGCCTAATGGTCTCGTCTTCTCTTCTGTTCATCATCACAACTCTCTTCGCGGACAACATTTTACATTCACCACCTTTTATCCCACATTCATATAAACACTTAATATCTACACCCTCTTCTACGACTACATCTTACAGACATCTTCCTGGCCTTAGTATCCATATGTGGGTGAAAAGAATTGCTCCAGACTCGAATGTCAACTGCAGGAATAGTCGATAGAAGGGGACTAAAGGGCACGGTGGTGTGGTTCGATCTGCCCACTACCACCTTATTCTTTTGCTAGGAATGCCCAATGCATGCCTCAGGAGAAGAGTCGTGATACGCCGTATTGCGGCAAGGCCCTTCTATCTTTCGGCAGAAAATGATAATGAATCTATGGTAATGGAATGTCAGAGGATACAATGTATGAGAAGAGGAGGAAGAGAGAGAGATGTATATTAGAAAGGGCAAATTTATTTGCTCACGCTAACCGTGACGAACAAAGATTGAAAGGAAACAGTGGAACAATGAGATGGAATGTGTGGAAATGTGTATTGCGCTGGTGTGGAAAGGAAATGATGAGGGGGCGAGAGAAGGATTGCGCAATCTCTGAGAGTGAACTTGTTCGGTACGAGTTATGGTAGGTTTTGGAGTGTGCAATATAGATATACATATTATTAAATTTAAGTCTGAAAAGGTCCCCAAAAAAGGTATTGTGTTTGGTTTGTGTGACCCGTGGTCATTGAGGTAATGTGATGAGAGTTGCGAATTTTCTGGGATAATCCGAATGATGTTTTGGATGGGTGAGTAGGAGCTGTCAGAATTGATTGTGTGAGGTGACACTAAGATGCTTGGATAAGTTGATCCAAAAAGGAAAGTAAGCACGTGACTTTGGGGTGTCGGCAAGGAAATGGAGATGGTAGGAAGGTTGATTGATTTTCCGTGAGGAGAGAGTATGTGTGTAAGTAATTCTATTCTTTTAAACAGGTATTCAAAAAAGTATACTAGAGTGGTGTAGGTAGAGATGGTATCGAAGTGACAAGTATGATTGATTTTTTGTTGGTAAAGGAGATGTGAAGTATGTGTTGGTGTTAAATCAGTGAGGGGGGTTAAGGAATGGGATTATTGATCATAATTTTGTAAAGCAGTATATCGCATTGCGCATGGAAAATACACCTGAAAAATGCACCTGCCCTTTGGTATTTTAGAAAAAGTATAGACGTACTAAGCACAAAAGAAGGACGTTAATAAGAATGCTTTCAATTTGAAATTAGATTTCTGACGGAATTATAAAAGAAGAAAATAACGAGTTCGTACGAGAGAAAGGACAAACTGCGATGTACAACCTGCCCAGCTGTACAAACTTGTGCTGAGTTACTGAACCCAGCTACCAACAAATACCTGTTGTACCTGAGACCTGCTTTTCCTCACACCTGAAGATACCTTTACATTAATAATCAAAAAATATATATCAGACATCAATACCAGGGACAAGAAAACAGAGACATTTAATTTATACATAAAGAAAAGAAAGAAGCGATTAGCAAACATATAAAAAACATCAAAACAAACACATCACGCTTAGCTCCAAACGCATGCTACGCATTCCCCATCCAAAGCTTGATCCTGAAGACGCCACATGCCAAGATGATAGATGACACACACAGCCACATGCACTGAAAAGAAAAAGCATAACAAAAAATAATCATTCTTATGCCTTTCTCTCTCCCTCTCTTTTTCACCTACTTCTCTCTCCCTCTCTCTTCCCACAAACACAACCTTAAACCAATACCCAAACCAACAACACTACCCAAGCACTCACACATTCACACCTAAAGAAATAGCACCCTAATAAATCTTCTTTACCATTCTTGCCGTACTATCAACCTTATCCTCCCTTTTCTCTTTTTACTCTTTTTTCCTCCCTCATCCACTGAACAGTCTTACCCGCCTTTTTCTCTTCTTCCTCACTAGACATCTCTTTACACGTTTCCTCTTCACTACTATCATCATCATCTTCACTTCTTGCATCCCAATTCCTTCTTCTCCACCGTTCAAACCGCTTTACCTTTTTCTCTTCTGCAATCAACTTCTTTTTGCACACTTTCACTTCTGTTACCTTTTTTTTCTCTCTCCCTCTTTTTATCCCCACTTCTCACCTTCTCCCTCTCTCTTCCCACAAACACAACCTTAAACCAATACCCAAACCAACAACACTACCCAAGCACTCACACATTCACACCTAAAGAAATAGCACCCTAATAAATCTTCTTTACCATTCTTGCCGTACTATCAACCTTATCCTCCCTTTTCTCTTTTTACTCTTTTTTCCTCCCTCATCCACTGAACAGTCTTACCCGCCTTTTTCTCTTCTTCCTCACTAGACATCTCTTTACACGTTTCCTCTTCACTACTATCATCATCATCTTCACTTCTTGCATCCCAATTCCTTCTTCTCCACCGTTCAAACTGCTTTACCTTTTTCTCTTCTGCAATCAACTTCTTTTTGCACACTTTCACTTCTGTTACCTTTTTTTCTTCATCATCACTCTTACTTATTCTACATAGTACCACCTCTTTCTGCTCAACACTCTTCAACACTCCTACTCATTTTTACTCTTATTCTTACCGACAAGCACCTCTTTCTTTCTAACACTTCCTTCCACATTCCTTTTATAAACTTCACCTTCAGCTGACTCATAACATGACCTCTTCTTCTTCTTCTTCTTCTCGGGGATTTGGAATTGATTTTTTTCTTTTTACTTTTACACTTACTACAACTCATTCTTGTACTCATACATTAGGCTATTATTACTTCACTTCTCCAATCCACTCTCTTCTCATTACCACAATTCTTCTGAATTGTTATTCAAGCTCATAAATTCACACACTTTTAATTCATCTTTCTCAGCTTCTCCACTACTACTCCTCATCGCTCTCATTTACAAATATTACTTTAATCGTCTTCATGTCTTCTTACATTTCTCATTTCCTCTCACTCTCTTGTACATACCTGCACTACACCTTCACTAATACCTCTACCATCCACGAAGTTGCCCCTATTCATTTTCTCCGCACATGATGAGAGTTAGCCAGTTGCAGGTGAGTTTTTAAAGTGTACTTGGTTATGTTTCTAGGTCAGTGTGAGTTAGTTCTATTGTATGCGGTCGTGGTTGGTTTTATTTTTCTTCTGAAGAGTTTTGAAATGATTTCCTGTTTTGAGGGGTGTGGGTTTTTTGACTCCTGCTTTGCGAAGTGAGTTGCGAGAATGTTTGCGTGTTGTTTTTGGATTTGGGTTTTTGATGGATTCATGATTGTTGAGTTTTTAGTGTATTTATTGGTTTTCCACATTCTGTGTTATTCGTAGTGTGGATGTTCTTGGTGTGGGAAGAGTTTGGATTTTTTTTGAAGAATTTGCTATTTTTAAGTTTCGTATGCATTTGGGTGTTTAGGGGTAATCTGTGTTGTCGTTTGGAGTGATGTGGGTGTTATTTTTCTGAGTGAAAAAGTTTTTCCCCCCTCCTACGGTCCAGACGTGCTGATTGAACGACTACGATCTCTCCTAGCTGACTCCCATCTATCCGCTTTGAAGCCGCTTACACTTCTTTCAAAGAACTTATCTGCTTGTATACGAGATTAACATTTTCTTCCCGTCTTGCACGTTTAGTTTTAGGTTCTCCAGAGACGATGGCCCGGTTCCAGCCCCAGCCCATGACTCACTCTCCAATCAACTATATCCACAACCCCTAAACAGCAAATTATAGCCTCGACACTAGGATTTAACAATTTCTTCGTCACCACTTTCCACGTTCAGTTTAGAGGTTGTCCCCGAGATGGGTCTTCCTGTCCTAGCATTACCATTCCAATGAGCAGTGATGACAAATGTTACACACTCAAAAAAATGCTCGTGTACAAAATTTGGTAATTTTAAAGATATTCTACTATGTGAAAGACAGAGGAGTTTCATGCATTGAAGCAATTGGTTGGTATTTTAAACAAATGCTGATCAAACTTTTGCTCTCATTATTTTTTTTTTATTAAAAATTTACTCTTCACATGTGGTTAAAATGTTCTATTATGTTTTTTTACTGTAACTTGTCACCCTTGTTTTTTTTTTTTTTTTTACGTTTTTTTTTTAAAACTTATGTTCAGCTTTTAACTACTATTATTACTACTGTGTCACTTAGGAAATATACATTACAAAATTTAACTGATTTAAGTAATTATTATTATTATTATTATTATTATTTTCTGTTATGTGGACGCAGTTATTCAACTAATTAATGGTACAGAGGGCGGTAAGAGGCTGGGCTTTCTTTTTCGACATTTGTCATACTCTCCTACCTGCTTTTCTTTTCCGATGCTTGTAGCGCTCCTTACTCCCAGTCTTGGGAAAAAAAGGTGGATAAAGAAAGAAAGAAAGAAAGAAATTATTATAATTATTATTATTATTATTATTATTATTATTATTATTATTATTATTATTATTAACCACAGCGTAGGTACAGTACATTATATTTCCAAATGTATATATATGTTTAATATAACTAAAGCGAATTTCATTAGTTTATCCCATAGAATTTTCAGTTTAACCAACGAGATTAAGAACGTATAATGGCTACAAACAAGTTATGAAAATACATTTTTAATATATTTGAGCGCATTAAACAGACTGGTTTTTTTTTTTTTATGGTGAGTGTAAGACGAAATATCTTGAATTACTGTCATGATGTGAGTTATTTATTATTATTATTATTATTATTATTATTATTATTATTATTATTATTATTATTTTTATTATTTATTATTATTATTATTATCTATTTTTATTATTATTATTATTATTATTATTTATTATTAGTGTTACTCCTACTGGCCTCGGAAAGGCTGGCAGAAGATTATGGCGTGAGGTTGATATTGAGAGAATAAGTAGACTTCATATAAAGTATTTATATTTATTTTTTAGTTAAATTTAGTTGATATAATATATATATATTTTTTTCAAAATTATTATGTTTATTGAAATTTGGGCAATGAAAGGAATTTTTTGCATCCCATAAACCTTTACGGTCTTAAATTAGGAAATTCTGTTTTGCCGTAAAGTCGAAACTTTTTTGTGTCCGTGGTTCTCGATTTCCAACCACCTCTTTTTCTAATGACTGTTTATTAATGTATATATTAGTTTATTGATGTTACTAGGGAAGATATATGCTAGTATATTGGTTGAAAGAGTATGTTGAGTAACTGAAGACTGATTGGTGAAGATCAAGGTGCAATTAGAAGTGGTAAAGGATGTTTGGAAACAAATAATTGAGAAGATGAGAGAGAAGTAGAATAAATTGTAAGGTTACGGTGGGGTGAGGACAGTCCTCGGTGTGAAGCTTGGTTAGATGGTAAGCAGCCTGGAACCAGTTCCGAGTCTTATAAATTTATTTAAGGGCTATATGTTTATGATAAGGAACGTTGATACAGAGGTAGTAGGAACAGGTAGTGATGGCAAGGAAGGCGACTGGTTACATTTAATCGGTGTGGGAATGCTAAGGACCTAAGTTCTTGAGTGCGCTAGGGTCTTACAACGAGGGTATGTTTTCTGTTTTAATGAGTATTAGTAAGACTATGATCTGGATAAGAGGTAGTATAGATTCTAAAGTACAATGTGCTTCCAGCATGGGACAATCTAGGGTTGCCGTTAGGCAGTGAAGAAGAATGATACAAATGGGAATGAACGTATTGAAAGTCGACGATGCTGTGTGAGAAAGGCGATAAATGAAAATAAAATGAAAGTTACGTTGATGTGGTTTGGAATGTGGGAAAGGATGGAATGATATCGTTAGTTAAGCGGATTGTATACTGGTGATGTGTGCTGGAAGTCGACCGGCGAGACAGAAGACAAAAGTGATTGAAGTCCAGTAAGGAATGACTGGGAGGAAGAATGTGAGTTTGACAGAGTCGAGAAGAAAGGTACAAAGGAGGTGAAATGGCGGGGTTTGGTGAGGGGGCATGGTTGTGGTTATTAAAATCTTATATACTGATTATTTATCCTTGTCTTAATAAATTTGAAACTGTTCCTTTGTTTTCACTTAATGAATTATATTATTATTATTTTACACAATATCCAGTTGCGGTCAGTATAGTTTGCTGCTCCTTATGATTTTTAATATATGTTTTTCAGGCCAATTGGAGATTTAGTGTACCCTACAGTTGATGGTGGCGAGATTAGTATTAATGATATTGCAAGAGAACACACTAATAATAATAATAATAATAATAATAATAATAATAATAATAATAATAATAATAATAATAATAATAATAATAACAATAGGGATGATGTGGGAAAACTCCCAAGGTTAACACTGCATAACACGTATTTTATTGAATGAAATCTGACACTTGATTCTAGGTGATTTTGGTGCGCTGATCACATTTTTGAAGTCGATTTTGCTCTATCATGTCCGGTTTTGTTGTACAAAAGTTAATGGCGCATTTTCAAGGTTTTCAAAATAAGGTTATGAAAATTTGTCATCTGGTAACATTTATTTCAACACACATGAATAGAAATAGTCTCAAAACTATACCAACTATGACATAAAGCTTTTCTAGAAATACCTTTATGCTAATCAAAGTTACATTTAAAAACATGTAATTGGCAAAATTTCCTTTTTATAAGTCGTATGGCGCATTTTTCAAGGTTTTTCAAATACAGCGTATGAAATTTTTCATTGGTAATCGGGAGTCAGAATAAAATATGATTAAATGTTCAAACTAATCAAATTCTGGAAATTACAAATGTAATGTAAATTTAATACAATCAAAATTACTATTAAAAAAACGTTTATTTGGCAAGAAAATTTCCTTTTAAAAGATTTCCTAGCATGCTTACATGCTTACTTGTTGATGGCAGGTCTCTTTTCAACAACCAGTAATCGGCCATCATGATGCAGAACCCACCAACCTTGATAACGTTCTCCATTAATTTTTTTTATCTTGGGGAATCTCTCGCCTTGCTCGTCAATTACATCACCTAAATTAGTTGGAAAGTTTTCAAGATGACTATTCAAAATGCTTTTTAACATCGTATTACATCAATTTTTATGTGGCTACTGTCAAAAAATATAGAAGACCAAATTTTCATTTGAAATACAGCTTCAAATTGAATGAAAGTGAAGGGTATTATGTTCAAAGTTTATATAAAGATTAAGTTTGTATTTTTTTTCCTTATTAATATTACACTTATATTCTGAGTGTTTCTAAATAAACTTTTGGAAATTTTCGACAGTATTGTTCATTAACCTGTAACAAGGGAAACTTAATTAGATAAGCAAAAATTTGTAAAATCATTTTCCAGATTTTGCCATTGCTCGTGAGTACTTACTGATTTAATTACATTTTTTCTCCGACTGTAAGTGAAGTTCGTGCTGGCCAGATTTTCTTGCAATAATGTTCTTCTTTAGCTCTGCTATCCCATAAAAAGAGGAACATGGATATTTAGTATACCGCCCTGTTGTCCAAGCATAAAATTAACAATCTTTAAGTCAGCACATATGACTCATTCGTGCTCCATATATTTGATGAGATGTAGTCCCTTTTCTATATGTTCATATCTTTCCTTTAGCTTTGTAGAATTCCCTATCTGTATCGAGCTGTGTAGATTGCCATTATGCAACAGCAAACAATTAAAACTTCTTTTCGAACTGTTTAAAAACAAGCGCCAATCATTTGTACCGCAAGACTTAACCCCCATCTCCTATAACAAACCAGGTATGCCTCAGCAATATACTAAATTATTTTCTGTTCTAAAATATTTAAGCAGTTCTCTTCTCTTTTTTCTGTAAAATGAAAGGTATGTGCTTTAGGTAAGCACGTTTTTCTCTTTAACACATGAAGATAAAATTTCAGTAGCCTTTTTGGGCAAATTTAGATCCCTCACAAGATCATTAAACTCGGGCCTCTTCAAAATTCTATCTATAACTTCAGTTCTATTTAAGATATAATGAAAATTCAAAGCGCATTTTAATGTTGAATAATAATTCTATCAAAGTGCATAAAATTTCCCTTTAAAATGTGCTTGAATTTTCATTCTATCTTTAGTAGAATTGAAGTTATATTTGTAGAGTGGGATTTGACAAAAAACAAACAAAAAAAAAACAAACATGTGGGTGGCATTGTGTTATCCCCCCAATTGGTGCTAGAACTTCAAATTTTCAGGAAAGAAATTTTGTGGCAAGATAATTTTATATACCAAGTTTCATGACAAGCAGTGCGAGTTAGGTGTAACTTTTCAATTTTTTCTTGCCTGATTTGTCAAAGAATTCAACCTACTCTAAAACATTTTTACTAGCTGCCCTATTAGAAGTAATCAGGAAAATATTACAGTAAATATGTTTTAAACTTTTAATAAATCTTTGCTTTTAATTAATA
>JABUQX010074675.1:0-25700 GCA_015478945.1 Trachelipus rathkii | reverse complement strand
GGACATCTCATTCACCTTCAAAGGAATCACAACCAAGGAACCTCATCGTAAAACTGAAGAGACAGTTCATCAAGGAAGCAAGATATTCAAATTTGCAATCTGTGAAGGAGGAGATGAGGCTCTACGAATTATGGAGATGCTGCCTACAGAGAGAATCCTTTCCCAGGGTTTTCATTATTATCAGTGCTTGCAAGGAAAATACATTATCAAGCACCTCCTTTTCATCGTCCGAGGCAAGCGATATTATAGTGTAAGGTAGGAATGTATACACCCAAAAAGGAACAGGTCTCACCCAGATACTTGTTGAAGCTAATGGTTGTTTTGCATTTCACAAATTTGTGAATTTTTTGAATTTTAGTACTTGGAATGAATGATATATATCTTTATCTTAAAGGAGTTTTATTTTATTATGTCATGTTGAGTAATAGCGTTTTTATTTTATCTTTTCGGCTGATTAATGAGGTCTCGTTCTTTTATTATTTTTATTTCTTTATATTGTAGCTAGTTAAAGAATCTTCTTGTATAAATTGTAATCATGTTTAAAACATAAAGCTAGTAGCTAAAACTTTGTTAATACTACTGGAAAATGGAAAATGGATATTTTTTGAATAAACACAAACTAAAAAAGTTTTAATATTATATTTGCATTTATTATTCTTTTAAAGTACTATTTTAATTTATAAAATAAATATTACTTGGCATCAATAATCAAATATGAAATATAAATGACTAAGTATTGGTTGTACAGGAATGCAATCCTGAGTTGCCTACCAGTTACACCAAATGTTTTCTATCTTGTTACTGTGTATTTATTATATTAATTAAAGTTATCGGTAATCGGTACGGTATCGGCACTAAAAAAATAGAGGATCGGAATCGTATCGGTATCGGCCTCTTTTTCTGGTATAAATACTATTCCCTTAAATATATATATTATATTAATATATATATTATATATATATATATATAATATATATATATATAATATATATGATATATATTATTATAGATATATATTATATATATATATAATATATTATATATTATATATATATATCTATATATATATATATCTGAGCTGACTGGTGTGGAACATTAATGAAAAATAGAAAGAAAAAAAATAAAAGAAATGTGAAGAAAGGAACAAGAGAGGGGAGAAGGCGCTGAGCAGAGGGAACAAGGTCCCTACCACGTCTTAATTTAGAATTTAGAGAAGAGAAGGGATTATAAATGAGCCTGGGCCCCAGATTATTGAAAGAATCATAATTTACTAAATCAGTAAGTCCCCATGAAAAACTAGTGAAACAAAATACAGTGAAATATATAATTATATTATAAAATATACTGTTGAAGAGGATTAATTGAGGTAAATTCTTTCATTATTTTTATTATATATTAAAAAAAAAAAAAGATATCAAAATATAAATAAAGGAAAGAACAAAAATTTCTTAACTTCTTTTGAATTTAATCTTGAAAATTACAATTGAATTGTTAAATGATTTGAAATTTACAAACACATTCTGACCATGGAATTTGGACGTTACCTTTACAATCATAAGGTCACGTGAAGATAGATCTATTTTGCTTGGCAATCTTAAGTCTTTGAGACTCTCTTACTTGCCAATTTTTCTTTCCCCCTATGACTACTGCAGCAGTATGTTAGAATTCTCTGCAGCTACTCGTTCCCTGGCAAGTCATTTACGGGAAATCCGTTGATGAGATAATATATTCTATATATATATATATATATATATATAATATATATATATATATATATAAATATATAAATATCAAATATATATATTATATATATATAGTATATATATATATATATATATATATTATATATATATATATTATTATATATATAAAATATATAGAATATATATATATATATATATAATATATATATATATATAAAGTTACCGTAACCAATATTTTTGACCTGTAATTTCCCAGTTGAGCAGTTCAAGATGTCACAAAAACTTTACCGGTTTTCTTGCAATATTAAATCTTCAATTCAATCAAATCCAAAAGAGTTCATTAAACTGTATTAGTATACCGAAAAAACTAATTTATAGTGTTTGTAACCAGTCCTTATTTTTATGATTTTAAAACCATTTTTGAACAAACATTTTGTGAGTTTGAATGTAATATCTTTTCATGCAAGGTGCCTTTTTGTCAGGGACCTTGCCATAATCTTCTTAGCTTTGAGCATGATTAGATATAATATATATTATATATATATATATAATATATATATATATTATATACTATATTATAATTATATACTATATATAATTATTTATATATATATATATAT
This sequence comes from Trachelipus rathkii, assembly GCA_015478945.1. Classification (NCBI taxonomy): domain Eukaryota; kingdom Metazoa; phylum Arthropoda; class Malacostraca; order Isopoda; family Trachelipodidae; genus Trachelipus; species Trachelipus rathkii. The sequence goes on along the minus strand of JABUQX010074675.1, from coordinate 23,377 downwards.
TATATATATATCTATATATCAGTGGCGGCTCGTTGAACCGAAAACATGGGGAGGCACTTCAAATATATATTTATATATATTATATTATAATATAATAATATTATATATATAAAATATATAATATATATTATATATATATTATTATATATATTATATTATATAGTATATATATAATATATATATCAATATATATATATATATATATATATATATATTTAACCGTGAAAATTCTTTCCTCTTATTGTCTGCTGTTCAACGCGGAGGTATAATAATAAATAAAGATTTATGAATTTATGATTCATACATGACAATTTCCTTTCTTCACTGTAAACACCATTATAATAATAATATAATAATAATAATAATATAATTTTAATATAATTTTATAATATAATTTTAACATACAGCTTGTCAATCTCCATATCAATAATTAAATATCATAAAGCTAAATCACTATGAAAAACTGGGAGAAACAAATATATTTTCAATCTTGAACAAAAATAAATCAGGTTATCACGTACTCACGCTCAATGAGTACGACATTTTTCAAACCTAAATCTTGAAAATATGAACACATAAACCTTGAAAACACATTTTACAAACATAAACCTTGAAAATATACATGTGTTAATTTCTCCAACTTGTCACGTAACCTGCTTGATTAAAATGTTGCAAAATAATAACAGACCAGGATAACTCGTACCCACGAGTTACCAACCCTACAATAAATTTAAAACCGGAGGAGTTTCTCTTTAAATTCTTTTAGTTTCTTACCATACCTGTCCGTCCGGCAATTACACCTTGGTTTCAAGAGTTCAATACTACCTCCTTTAATCCGCACTGTTGCGTGATCAAAAACCTTGCAACCAGTATATATTCATCGTGAGTTTCCATAATTCAGCATATCACCCAAAACCACGTTATGCATTTATTAATGTTATTGACACACATTTCATTCATGGGGAGGATGGCTATTCTACCTTGCAGTTTTAGAGTTAAAACCTGCTGATTGACAGGGTGATCCAAATACCTTTAATCACACTTAAAATCTTTACGTGCTCGAAACTATAGCGTTGCCCCCTATGGCCAATTCCGTGTCATATAGTAAATTTTTAGTATACTCCTCTCTTCTCTCATATATATATAATATATATATATATATATACATATATATATATATATATATATATATATATATAATATATATTATATATAATATATAATATATATTATTATATATATTATATATATATATATATATATATATATATATATATATAAAATTAAGTTTTTTTATTTATTTTTAAAAAAAATTTTGGGAGTTATTTTATGAACGTGTTCGAGAGGAGGCTTTGTGGAAAAATCTTAATAGACAAAATAGAATAAGGTTTTCTTTACGTTGCCATGACAACCAGTGTTTTGAAAGCATTATAAATTATGCTTTCTTTGGAGGGCACAATCGAATTCCTCCAGTCAATTGATCCTATGAAAAAAATTTAATGTTTCGCAGAGAATAAATGATTCTTAATGTAAAAATTAGCGTTCTGTATAACATTTTTAAACAGTTGTTTTAAATGTAAATAATAGTAATTTGAACTATTTTATTACATTAGTTGCTTGTATTTTTTTTAGAGGAGGCCCGGCTTCCTGTGCTTCCCCCGTAAAACGCGCCTGATATATATACTATTTATAAATATATAATATATATATATATATACTTTATTATAATATAATATATTATATATATATATATAATATATATTATATATATATAAATATACTATATTTATATTAATATATACTATATATATATATATTTTATATATATATATATATACTATATAATATATATATAATATAATATATATTATATTATATATATTATATATTAAATCAAAAAATTAAACCGCAGTTCATTTTGTATAGATAAAAAACTTCTCGAGTGATTCTTCACTTACCATGATTAGACTTCCCGGGCCCTTGCAGACGTATCCCAAGCGTTGTTACACTTGACAACGATTGAGCTAAAAAGGTACGCGACTTAAACCTATGAAAGAGTGCTATATTCAAATTAGGAATAAGGACCGCCATGTTGCAGGACAGATTAACCTCAGCGCGATCTTCCGCTCACCTCGGGTCAAGACAACACAGGGACCCTTGTTAGGAGACCAGTCTAGATCGGAGTATAATTATAGATGTAAAACTGCAATTAAACCGCAGTTCAATGTATAGATAAAACAACTCCTTGAGTGATTCTTCACTTACCAGGATAATTCCGGGCCCTTGCAGACGGTATGCCAAGCGTGTTACCACTTGGACCATGATGAGCTAAAAAGATCTCGACTTTAAACCTATATAGAGCACTCTTTCATAATTTTAAATTCTTCGTATCTTTTTGCTTCATCGTTTGGTTGTCAAATTGGGTGAACGAATAGGTACGCTTGGCATACGTCTGCAAGGGCCCGGGATCTAATCCTGGTAAGTGGAAAAAATTCCTCAGCGCCATCCGCAAAAAATTGACTATCTTATCTATCATTCTATCCCTGATCTCTCCCTTCTCATCTCTCTCTCATACGTCTCGTTCTCTCTCTTCGTCTCGTATTGCTATATAGGGTATGATATATATAGTATATATAATATATACTATTATATATATATATATTATATAATAATATGCTAGGGAGCCCGAATTAAGATTCTATATGATATAGGTATTAGTAGGGTATATACTATATTATTATTTATAACTACTATATGTATATATATATATATTTATATATAATTATATATATAGTATATATACTATATATATATATATTTTATTTATTTTGCCTACACTTTTTTCCCGCTTGACGGGGTAGTGGTACGTACAGCCTCTCTCATTTCACACTTCCCCTCATCTCGCCCTCACCCACCTCCTCCACCCCACTCTATCTCTCGCCAACCCCCTACCCTCTTCCTCCCTCATCCCTCCCTCCTCCAGCATCTCCTTTATTCCATTCATCCACCTCCTTCTTGGTCTTCCCCCTTCCTCTCCTTCCTATCCCCTCCGCTCCCAACTCTCCTAACCACTCTCTATTCCTCCATTCTCACTAGAGCCCATACCATCTTAACATTCCCTTCTCCGCTCTTCCGACCTCACATTTCCTTCAGTCACATCTCATAATACTTATTTTCAAAATTATAACTCATTCTTGCTATCTCTACAAACCGCTCTGTACCCCTGCATCTCAAGCATTTCAAACTTCTTCATGGACCTTGCATTCAACCCCCACGTTTCACACCAATACAACACCGCTGGTACTCAAATTTTTTCAAACATACTATATTCTTAACGTTTTTGAGATAAACTCCCCTTTCCATAATTCTCTCAGACCACTCAAGGCTCTCATTCCTTCTTCCTACTCTATGTTCTTTCTCCTCCTTCATCCCTCCCCCTTACCCAAATCAATCCCTAAATATCTAAAAACTTTACTTCTTCCAATACTACCCCCCTACTCTAACCTCTACCCCTCCCCCTCCTCTCTTTCCTCCTCCTCAAATACTAACACTTTACTCTTACCTGGATTTATTTTTTAAGCCCCTTTGTGTCACCACCAAATCTCCTCCATAACTCCACTCCACTAAATACTCCTTTTACAGTCCACTTCCGCGTGGTCTTCGCCAACTATGTGTAGGGCGTATCGATCCCAAATCAGTATCAATATAGTTCGACTTCCCTTCTATCATTCCCAATCAATCAATTCCACCCCCTCCCCCCCTCACCATTCCTCGCCAACACACTCTCCAAAACAAATTGAATATAGCCACGGCCGACATTACACTACCCCTGCCTCAATCCCTCTCACCACCCCAAAACAATCTCACTCTCCCCTCCCTAAACACTCTCACACACATCTACTATTCCTATAAAGGCCCTAATACCTATTACCTAATTTACCCCCCACTCCATTTTCCTCAAACACCCTCCCAAAATTCACCCCTCTTCACTCTATCATTTGCTTTCTCTAAATCTAAAAAAACACCCATACACTTTCCCTTTCCTCTCTATTCTTTTCTCCACAAGCATCTTCAGTGTCATAAGGAAACTTGGATCCTCCACAACACCCTACTTTTCCCTTCCCCAAATCCTCCTTTGTCTTCCCCCATTCTTCCCCTCCGTTAAACCTCTCACTCTCTCCATCAGATTCTCCCATACACTTTCCCTACCACACTAAAAAGAATATACCTCTATAATTCCCACATTCCATCCAATCCCCTTTCCCCTTATTACAGGGGAACCAAACAAACATCCTCCCAATCCTGTGGTACCCCACCACTCCTCCAACATATTTTATATACCATATACAGATTTTAAAACAATATTTACGCATGATATGTTTTCTTCAGGACTGGATTAAGGGTACTAAATTGATGATTTGAAGAACTTCCTTTTTTTCCTTTATTCAAGGCAGTCTCCCTAATATTTCCTTTCATTTTGTTATTCGTCCTTCCCCCTCCCTCCCCAAATTCCTCACTCCCTCACTCAACTCTTGCAATCTTACCCCATAACTCCCACCCACTTCATATTCAATAATCCAACTAAATATCCGACCCACCCCCCTCTATCCTCATCGCCTATCCCATCCTCTCCTCCTATCGGACTACCCATCTCCTCCTTAATTCCTTCTCCCCGGCAACCTCCTCCTATCTTCTTCCATTTTTGGTATATACTTCTGTTCCAGAACATCCTTGCTCCTCCCGATTCAAAATTTTCCGTCATTTTCTGTACAATTCAAATACTTATCTTTTCTTTTATTCGTCCTCCTCCACCTGCCCCTCTTTGCTTATCCACTTACTCAACCCTTTCTACTATTCCTCCCAGCTTTCCTCTCACCTACTTCCCTACCATTTCACATAAGCCTCCTTTTTCCTTTTCACCATCTCCTTCACCTCCTAAAATGCCCTTACACTCCCTTTCTCTTTACTGCTTGCACCCACCCTTTCTATACTCCACATACCCTTCTAGCTCTCTTCACATACTGCCTCTTTAAAATCTTACATCACTCTTCCCCCATCCCACCTCCCCCAATCCCAGATCCCTCCAGTCTCTCCAACCTATCCTCCTATATAAACCTCTCCTAAAACTCCTCCTCTTATCACTACTGTCTCCTCCAATTTTTCCACCCCTTTATCACTTCTACTCACCTCTTTCTTCACTTTCCCTTAACGTCACCTCTCCTCCACCCTTATCCTTTAGCAAACCACCAAATAGTGATCGACTTATCCCCCTCTCCCGACCCCCTGAAGTAATACATTTACATCTAGTAATCTACCTCTATCCTTCCCATTTACACACAAATAATCCAGTACCGCCCTCCACCCCGTTATCTCACTTCTTCCATGTATTATACTTATGTTTTCACTTTTTTTTGAACCAAGTATTCCCCCCACTATCATTCTTCTTTCATCACACAACTCTAACAGGATCTTATCACCATTAACATTTTCCTCTCCCTAACCCCAATTGGTTTACCTATTTTATTCTTCCCTAACCCCCTCCCTTCCACTTCCTGTCATTCAAATCTCACCAATAGCATAAATTTATCATTTTACCCCAGAATAGCTTTTCCAAACACTCATTCAACTCACTCAAAATACTTTCTCTTCTCCTCCTACCCTCGCTCCATTCACTTTGTAGTGCATGATGCAGCATATATAAAAAAACTCCAACATTTCCCTCCCGAATTTCACTTTTACCCCATTTATATATTATTTAAATATATATATATTATATATATATATATATATATATATATATTATATATATATATATATATATCTATTATATATATATATATATATATAATAAATATAAATATATATGATTATATTTATAAATATTATTTTATTCTAATTATATTTTTTTGTAATATAAATTATTTATATTAAATATTAATACTAATGTATTTAAGTTCTTAATCAATTGGTATAAAATTTCCAGTTCCTTCTGTAAACATTAATAAAGTCCTTATCCTAACAGGATACGCTCCTCATCTTTTAATATGTATTCTGATAAATTTTTTATTATGAACGGAGATGAAGAGTGATACAATATAATGATTTTAAATATGCAGTTAAATTTATGCGTTAGTGGAAGGGTTTTATTTTTAATGATCGTATCCTTAAATTTGTTTTGTAATAAATTTGAAGTGGATTTTTTGGTGATGAAATTAAGTTACATTTGCAATTAGAAACTTTGTGTGTTCTACAAAGACCGTTTTAATTTCTAAGATATCACCCAAATTTCAAAATAATATAATTTATTAGTATTGAATTATTCAAACAAATGAGTTAAACAAGTGAATAGAAGAAAATTTGAGGAGTGTACTGATGCCTTTGGCCGAAAGTTCCTTTCTCACGAGGGGAGGAGTCCAAAATATATGATTTTGGAGCTGTCCCACACTGAATGACTGTGATCTCGGGGTGATTGAAGATTTTGAACTAACATATAAAATAAAATCAGATCTCAATTTCACATTTGGTTTTAATTTGTAATGGTTGATAAAACTCCTATTTTCGTAATTCCGTTCGAATGAATTCCGCTGCCAAATAAAGAAAATATAAATTCTTATTCCAATTATAAAAAGGTGTTTAAACGAAGTCCGAATTTATTTCGTCTTTACATTTTTCTTCTTTTATATCTTAAAGCAGAGTGTGACAATTGCGAACGGAAAATGGGAGACGCGAACGATAAATATCGACGAAACGTGGTTTAAATCATGGTTGAAGAAGCGTGTTTTTAGAAAGCCAACAAGCTAACCAACCAAGGAACAACTGGGAAACGATTGTTTCTTCTACCTTTTCAGCAAATTTATATATATATATATGATATATATATATATATATATATATATATATATATATATATATATATATATATATATATATATATATATATTATATATATATATATATATATATATATATATTATTGTATAGTATTATAGTAGTAGTAGTAGTAGTATATATATATATAAAGGATTTCCAGGTGACTTATCAAAAAATAAATTTGAATGTCTTTATCAGAATTATTTTAAATAGCTGACTTTAATTTTTCTCTTCTTTCTATTATATAATATATATATATTTATATAACTACTAATTATGATGTTATATATATATAGTATATATAATATATATTATATATATATATATATATATAGTTAGTGTAGTATATATATAATATATATATAAGAAGTATATATATATATATATATATAAATTATTTAAATATTATAATATATTATATTATATATATATATAGTAATATATACTATATATATATTATATAGAGATATTATTATATATATATATATATATATATATATATATTGTGTGTATATATTATTATTATGACTTAAGCCGATGAATGGATGGATTATTACGGCGCAGTAAGGTATTATAAAGATTTTCTGCACATGTCATAGTGCGACAGGGCTAGCAACCCGGTGGCCTTTCCTTTTGCTGTATTACTCCTGGACCGCTAGGCATTTCTTATGCCTTAGAAGCAAGACCTCTGAGAGCTCTAGAGAACGAGGTGTTTGAGGTTTAATGGAAGAAGAGCTAGCTCTACCAAAAGGGCGAAAACGAATACCTGAGAGTGTTTAACTGGAGGAACTGGCGGCGCGCGTAACCTTTGCGCGAGAATATCTTCTAGAGCAGGGTTGGGGATTTTTTGATTTTTAAAAAAAAATCAATTTTTGATTTTTTTTGATTTTATTTGATTTTTGATTTTTTTGCATTTTTGGATTTTTCAGGGTCGTGACGGTTCACGCGAGTAATATATAGTTTGTATATATATATATATAAAGTTATATATTTTATATTTTCTTAAGAATATGACAAATCTTTATGTATAATCTTTTCTCTTTTTATATATAATTTATATATATAGTTTGTATATATATTTATATAATAGTTTAGGGAATAATATAATACGTTTAGTGTTATATATATTATATATATATATATATTATTACTATATATATATAATTTGATATATTTTATATATATATAGTATAATATATATATTATATATATATATGATATTAATGTATATATTATATATATTATATATATATATAATAATAATATATATATTATATATATATTATTTAGATATTATTTTTTGTATATTATATAATATATATATATACTATATATATAATATATATATATATATAAAGAATACAGTAAGAAGACGCACAATCCAATCTAGAGTGTCCCATTCAACTAAAGTGACCATAGTCCCGCTTTTAGGCGGGACAGTCCCGCTTTTTTCGACCCTGTCCCGCTTCTTTAAAATAGAAAAAAATGTCCCGCTTTTTTCTGAGAAGCCCGCTTTTTCCAGAGAGATCCCGCCTATTTTTCCCTTTCATACTTATCTATAATAGTTTAATAGAAAATTAGTTTAAATTAAAAAATAAGCAGGAAAAAAATACGTAGGAGTTCAGGTAAAGCTCCTTGACCTTCAATCTCTCCCTTCAGAGACCTCTGACATATTCGTAAATTATTTAATAGATTTGATTAAAAATTATGATTTACACAAAAAAGTAGTTGGTTTTAGTGGTGATAATACAAATTGTAATTTTGAGGACCATGCAAGAAAAGTAGTAAATAACATTTTTAGAAACCTGAATACCTTCATGGGCAGAGAGTTAATTGGAATAGGATGTTTCGCTCATATTCTGCATAACGCAGTGCAATGTGGTAGCGATTGCCTCCCTGTTGATGTTGAAGCTGCAATTGTAAAAATATATTCATATTTTTACATTTATACCGTTCGAGTAGAAGAGCTTAAGGAATTTGGAGATTTTGTCGAGATTGAGTATAAACAGCTCCTTGGATACAGCAAAACAAGATGGTCTGCTTTAATGGCTGCTATCGAAAGAGTGTTGAAACTCTTTCCTGGACTGAAATAATACTTTGATAGTCAGAAGAAATGTCCAGGGTTTTGAAAATGTTTTTTGAAAATCCCCTTGCTGAAATATGCTTCATTTCCTTCATTCCCATGCAGACAGCTTCTTTTCACAAAGTTGTTATGAAGATTGAAGGAGACAATATTTCAGCAGTAGAAGTATTGCTGGAAATATCCAGTATGAAAGAAACATAAAAGTCGAAAAAAGACCATGTGTTTTTATCACATTCGGTTCGAGGGCTACTTAGCAAGCTTGAAGAAGAGGGAGTAAATTCTTCTGAGGTAAAGACCGTAAAGAAAATAGTTGTGGATTTTCATTATACTTGTTTGAAGTACTTGGATCAGTGGTCAGTTACATTTTCAGATTTTGAATTTATGGATTAGATTTCGCTAAGGAAAACCCCAAGTTGGTCACAAATTGAAAAAAAACATTTGGATTGCGTCTGTTAGTATAAAAGGAGGTTTTGACCGCAAAGAAATGATTCAGATTTGGTTTTGACGGAGTATACGTGTTTGACCAAATATATATGCTAGAAAGTAGACGAATGTAATGCTTTGAATCTAGTAACAGACAAACGGTGGATGGAAGTATTTACTTTCCTTAAGAATCGTAATACTTCTCATCAACATTTGTCGGCATTAGTTCAATATATCCTTTGTCTTCCTGGAACAAATACCTCCATAGAACGTGCGTTTTCTCATCAATTCGTCGTAACTCAAAAAAAAAACAACTCAAAACTTTCCTCTCTGTATTTCTATTTGGCAGGAAGAAAACAGATATGTATGGGTCAAAAATTTAATTAAATCGTCTCCAGAACTACTGAAGAAAATTTCATCTAGCGAAAAACTCTGTAACTTAAGGTAAATTAATATATTATTATATTATTAATATATATAATATATATCATATATATACTAAATATAATATATATAAATAAATAAAGTATATTATATATAAAGTATATATATATATATAATATAATATATATTATATATATATATATATATATATTATATATATTTATAAAAATATATAGAGTGTGTGTGTGTCCCGATTTTTAACTTTGCAAGGAAAATATATATTGATTCGACCGTCGTTAATGTACTCTGATATATACCTCTAGAAGGAGCAAAAACTCATAATATCTATATATAATAATATTGGAAAGAAGAAAGAAAGTCTGAAATTTTATTTTGAAAAGAAGAAAATCTGAAGTCTACTTTAGAATAGGTTGGATTATATTTTCAGAAGAAGAGATTGATTTTGGTTAAATTTAACGATAACACTTAAAAAAGGAAAAAAATAATTTTTACGAGTCGGGATTTTAAAAAAAATGCCAAAATTTGTTATTTATACCATTTAAATAAAGAGGAGATTGTAAAGTCTTTGGATGGAGAAGTGTGTCGAGTATGTGGAATTTTTAAACTACATGTCTTTTGGTAGTTGGGTAGAAAATAAATATAAAATTGAAATAATAAAGAAGAAATTTTGAATATTAAATTGCAGGAGGTGAAGCTGCATTTCTCAAAGCGGTCGATTCATATGAAGTAAATTATCAAAATTTTCTTCCTCTGGTGGCAAGGGGCTGAAAACCCCTTCTACCATATTGCTTTTCCGTGAATGTTGGTGATATTTTTAAGTATTATCACTCGCTGAGTCCAGTACGAGCCTACCTTGCAACCAGTGGAATGGTGATATGTATAATAAAATTATATAAATATATATATATATATAATATATATAGTTTTATTAGTATATATATAGCTATATATATATATATATAGTATATATATATATATGGTGAGTATATATATATATATATATAATATAGATAAAAATATATATAAACTAATAAATATTATAGTATATTATAACAATATAATAAAATTCATATATATATATATATATGTTTGATATTATATATAAAAATATATAGTGGCTATATATAATATATAATAGATATAATATATATATATATTAAAATAATATAATATATATATATATACTATATATATTCCAAACAATCCTGTTGGTTACATTAACCTGATATTATATATATATATATAAATATATATATATATATATATATATATATATATATATATATAATATATTATATATATATATATTATATATATAATATATTATTATATATATATATAGGTATGAGACAGGGAAGGTATATATATATATATATATATCCCCCCAGTCGGTCGCTCACCTTGTAGTGGTTGGGGGGCTCTCTGGGATGCTGTTGGGCGGGATATACGGATATACCACCCGCCCTTCAGCGTCCTAGAGCGAAAAGGCGGTTTTTTTTTTTTTTTTTTTTTTTTTTTTTTTTTTTTTTTTTTTTTTTTTTTTTTTTCACCAGAGAGGTAGATGAACGCCAATGACACCCTTCCTTACGGAGGGGGCATCTGGCGTCATCTATGCTGAAGGGGTGTGAGCCGCATCACCTGTTTGTGATTCGGTGCACACGACCCAGCACCAGGTTTGGTCTTTTTCCCTTACCCCTGTGGAAACACCTGTGATTAGAGACTTCACCGCCGCTTATCGCGGTCCTTAGGGTGCAAACCTCATATGGCTCGATACCCATGAGGGGGGACCCCTTTAATATAATATACACATGGATAACCTTACGAAGCCTCGGAGCCTGATGGATTTAAAGATTCCCGAACCTGGACCGATAAATGGACTTACTCTTTTGAATTGCACTTCGAACATTGATGCCGTGTTTCCCTCACTTCACCTGGTCGGCCTCTGCCTGTCTCCCGCGATCAGTCGCCTGGCACGCCCTCTGCATCCCAGGTCCTCAAACTGTTGGGGCAATCCCGAAAAGGTGCCCCTCGTCACAGTCGTTTTTTTTCGTTTACTCCATATGCTGCACCCTCCAGGAATGTCAGCAGATACATCATTCCCATGTATCCACATTCTGCGATTCCCACACCTCCAAAAAGGCTTCTCCCCCCCCACTGAGCACAGAACCATTTCTTCTAAGTAATGCACTTGAAAAAGCTTTAGGCGTTGAAGATTCCTCCAGTCACATTAATGAGAAATGGGTCCATTCTCGTACAAGCTACTATACCCGATATCAAAGTTCTATTCTGTCATCCCTAATAACGTCTCTTGCAGATATTTCTCTTATTTCTACTCCCGATGAAATAAGAAACACATCTAAAGGCACCATTTACTCTTATGAACAGAAATACGAAGATACAGCTGTCATCATGGGAAATCTCCAACAGAAAAGATTTTCCATTACAAACGTTTATAGATTTCCCCCTCGTCGGGACACTCCTGACAAATCAAATTCTCGTTTACTGCTGACCTTTAATACCCCTCATCCACCTACAAAGGTTAAATAGGGTTTACAAGTTACAGTGTTCTCACGTTTGTCCCTCGACCCAGACGTTGCTTCAAATGTCAACGGTTTGGTCATCCCCCAAAAATACTGTAGGGCTCCCCATTTATGTCATATTTGGGGTGACACTTTTCACACTCCCTGTGAAAATACTCCTAACTGTAGAAACTGTGGAGGACCCCACAGTGCTTCTTCCATCAAATGCCCGTCTTACCTGTTTGAACAGGAGGTTTTGGAGTTATGCACCATACACAAAATGAGCAGGAGAGATTGCCATACGCCAGCTTGATGAAAAAATATCTTACAAGACCAAAGCGATCCTACGCCACAATCACTGCTACCCCCACTCCCAAGCGTGCTTTAATTTTTTCCCCCCCAAAAAAAAAAACGTTTCCCCACCCCCAAAAAAACCCAAAAAAAAACCCTTTCTCATTTTTTATCTCAGGCCAAAAACTCCTTCCCCAAAATCCAGTGAAACTCAGGCAAGCTACTGTAATCCTATCTGCCTGTATTGGTCCACGCCACCGACTCCTCAAATTGAACAAAAGCAGCCTGACTCAATCTTTTGTCCAAAAAGCCATTAACCAACCCTACCCGAGTACGTAACCTTCACAAACCAGCCAATGAAAACTGAGCTGGTCATCCAACACAAATCTGGAAAACACTTCTTTTCAAGACACATTGTCCCATGCCTACCCAATGAATTCTCCAAACTTATGTAAGAGGACTGTCTCTTTGTCTCTTGATTCACCTCCCACCGTTACTCAAATTCCTGTAAAAGATGTCCCCAAAGGCAAAGAAAAGAATAATCGCCAAACTAAAGATTATTCGTTAAAATACAGAGCGTCCGAATTTTTAAACAAAAACACACTAACCCCAGACGTAACAAATGTAACTCAGAAGAGACCTCGCCATAAGTCCACTCAAGGGACAATAATCAAACTACTTTAAATGATTGTGACCCAGCAATCGCGCAGCTATCGCACAGCCTACCAATGAACCTCTTAATAGTTTGCAGGATGAGTCTAGCTCTTCCGAGTCTTCCTAATTCTTCTTCTGAATTTCCCATCTCAGCGCTTCCCAAGGGATTCTATATCTTAACAGATGAAATGGAAAACAGCTCCCAAATGGAGCTTGATGTGATGAACCACTCTCTTTCTAATACTTCCTGCGCTTCCGAGAAAGGCGAATGGAAGACTGTCCAACGCAAACGCCGCAAACGCTCTAAGCGCTCTGGTTCTATTGGAGGCATGAAGGGAGACCCAGAGGTCCCCATTTCTAACTTAAATCGTCCAATCTTCCAAAATCACTCCCACGACGAATTACTAGCAAAGTCTCCAGTATCGGAACTTGTCAATCCAACGAATCCCATATTGGAACCTTTTATCGCGACCCCAACTCCTTCTCAAAAAGATGACACCTTTCCGGTAACATCTTCCTTCCCCAGTTCCATGGAAGCAACTCCACATCCCTTACACATTTCTGAATCTGCTTACTTGGCAGATACTGATTCCACTCCCATTAATAAACATGAGCATTTTGGTTGCTCTTCTATTGACCAATCGAGCCCACATAATAAGTTGGACTTGGTTGAACTCAATTTATCTCGTATTCATGGTGAAGCTCTTTCACCAAATACATCTGAAAACTCCTCCCTAAAAGAGGTCATACAACCTAACAAATCTCTAGTGTATGACTACCCTGGCCCCCCAGGTTTTGTTTCCCCCTCCTCGCCGGACCACGCCCAACCTCCCTCTCAATCTGTATCCACCTCTAACATTACCCCCAGTCACCATGGAGACAATTGTCTCAATTAGACCACCCACCATATAATATTCATAACTATTCGGACTACTTTCCTTCAATGCGTTGTCGTCGCTATACTCTAATTTCGAAGAACTGTGTTCAACTAATTAAACATATGTACCACCAAAGGTAATGTTTGCAAGGAAACTCGACTATGTTCATCCGGACTTCTTTCAACCATCTGTAATATAAATCGCCGTTAATTCTATAGAAGAGGTGGACAATGATAGGGAGGGCAGGAATACTCATTCACAAAAATCTATCCCCTTAATTCCCCAGTCCCTTTCAAACCAAACTTCATTGCCAGTAGCGGCAAGAATTCACTTATCCATCGACATTACTATGTTCAGTCTACTTAGCTCCGAGTAGTGAATTTACTAGGTCGACTAACTGATCTTTTTTAAACAGCCTCCCTACTTCCGGTTAGTTATACTAGGTGGAACTTCAACCTCCGCCACCCATTATGGGGTGACTCTGTCACTTCTTCCAAATCCAAGATCTTAATTGATCTTCTAACCCCCTTTTTCCCTGGGATGCCTTAACACAGGATTTCCTACTTATGAACGTTTGGATACACACACCTTTTCTTCCTGTATTGATATTTCCTTTGGCTCCCATTCCCTTATGCATCATTTACCTAACCCCAATATTTCTGATTATTTATCGGCATTTAAAATCTCTTCGAGTAGTATAAAATAAGCTTTTATAATTAGGATGCAAAAACCCAACTCCAGCTGGCGTTACGATCGAGCGGAGGAGTGTGCTCCTTTTTATCAGGCCACAGCTATCCCTCTTCTCCTTTTAAAACCGATTTCAGACTGTTGATGAAGCCTTTTGCTTCTTCCAGAAAGTAGTCATTTCGGCAGCGGAAGCTTGCATCCCGCAGTCTTCCTCAGGCAGGCGGTCGGCAACCCCTTGGTGGTCCCAAGAGTGCGCACAAGCCAACCGAGAGAAGAAGAAACTCTACAGGCAATACAAAAGAACCCGTACCACCCCAAACATGATTATTTTTAAAGCAGCCGCAGCGAGATCTCGGCGATATTAATCGTCAAACGCGATTAAACAATATTTTCGAATTACATATCGACTGTTAAACTCACAACTCCCCTTCCTTTAGTTTGGAAAGTTACACAGAAAATATCTCGTCGATCTAATAACTCCTCACCCACAGTCCTCCGTTATGGGCCTGATATAACGGATACGATCTCTGCTCCTTCGGTGGTAGCGGATGCGTTAGGTTATAGCTTCGCTAGCCATTCGAGTTCATTCCGCTACACTGAAGCCTTTCAAAAACTGAGAACTGACAAAGCACTGCCAGACTTTTCAACAGCGAAAGGGGAAGATCATACCTACAACCGTCTTTTTACACTTTCAGAGTATCAAACTGCACTGGCGAGTAGCAAAGACGGTGCTCTTGGTCCAGACATGATTTCGTTTATATTCATGCTCCGTCATATACATTCCCCTCAGATTCAGCATTTTTGCTGGATCAATATAACAGAATCTGGATCCGAATGCCTCTTTTCCATCTATTTGACTAAGCTTTGTTAATTCTTCCCCAAAACCTGGGAAAGTCCGAAGCTGGCGGAATAACCAAAAGACCAATTTCACTGAACCTGCCATACCTGGTAAATTAATGGGAGAAAAATGGTTTCAGGCCGCTTTCTCCCTGTTTTGGAGACGTCGCCCAAGCTTTTTCAAACTTCCAGTTTGGCAACTTTCGCAAAAATCGTTCGACCGCCGGACCCCTTGTTAAACTAGACCATGACCATCCGGGAAGCTTCTCAACCTGGTGGGTATGGTTCTTGGCGTCTTTCTTTGACCTTGGAAAAAGCTTACGACACAACGTGGAGAAAGGATTCTCCTTTAACTCCATTCGCTCGGTTTCGCGGACACTCCTACTTTTCTATTAAATGATCTTTTTGTCAAACAGATTCCATTGGCAAGTGTTCGGTGGCTCTTCTATTCTGTCACGCCCACTTTACTTTGGATGAAGGCGTTTCGCAGGGTAGTGTTCTTTAAGTGTACCACTATTTGCTCTCGGATTTTATGATATTGTACCCTCTATTCCAACGGACTGTCCAATTTTTCTCTATATACTCGTCGATGACTTAGCATTATACATAGCGGTGCCAGGGGCTGCCTTTCCGAACGGCAACTTCAACTAAGCGGTATTGAAAATATTTCACAGTGGGCTAGCTCCATGGCTTTCATTTTTCTCCCACCAAAATCTTCAGCAGTGCTTTTTTAAGAAAAAGGGAATCGAAGAACTTGCCACCTTCTTCAGCGAACCTAACCTTATATAGGTTTCGCCCATTCCTGTAACTTCACAGGTCAAATTTCTAGGGCTCATCCCTAGATGACCACTTAACATATGCACCGCCATATTAAACACCTAAAAACAACTTGTCATCGCACTTGACCTAGTACGTCATCTCGCCTCAAAAATCTTGGGGTGCGTGATCGCAAATCCCTTTTACGCTTACGTAGCCCTAATCGACGAAACTGGATTATTTGGCTGTGCAGATATTTATGGTCAGGCTCCAACAACCACTTACTACACGTTAGGATTCCCATCCAAAAACGAACGCGATTCCGTATCTCCACTGGAGCTTTTCGATCGTCCCCCCAAGTGAGCCTTGCAAGTGAATCTATTGACTGCCACTCTCTCTTCGAGAGAATACATCATGTGTTACAAGTATCTTCGTTTTCAACCCAATACCGTCTGCTCTGACACCGAATTCTGCAGAGGTACCTCAGAATCCACATTACTGCCATTGCAAAGGGACGCGTTCATAACATCTTTATTTCACTCAACCATCCCTTTCAAAAGTGCTGCCTTTCTCTTTTGACGAAGGGTACCACACCTGGCCTATTGCCCCTCTCCTACCATTTCTTGGCTCTTGACAATCTGCTCCGCAAATCTAGCCATCCTGCTGCCCTGTTAAAAGAATCATTTCTGTTCATGCCGCAGTTCACGATGAATTTACTCCAGTGTTTACTGACGGCTCTAAACAGGGGACAGTGTGGTGCGTCTGCTGTCTTCCTGACCGCAACCTCTCCCATACCCTTCCCCTTATGCTTCAATTTTACAGCAGAGTTAACGGCTATAATGATTGCCCTTTTTTCTCGAATTCTAATCCTTAACCTAGATCACTTCATATGTCGTTTATTCAGATTCGTCTTCGGCGCGCTACAAGCGCTTAAAACCCCTTTTATTCTAAAAACACAATGGTATCAGCTGTACAACAATTTCTTTGACTTCTCCACTCCCCGTAAGAAACAAATGATATTTATGTTGGACTCCCTCTCATGTATGGGTAACTGGCAAAAGGAAATCGCTGACAGAGAGGCCAAAATGGCCGCCTCCTCTTCTCGGAGTTGTTTCCGGTACCTCCCGGATGCCATCGACAAGGCCGCCTCCATCAACTGATTACTATCCTGCTCTCCGACAGGGTTTTCGGTCTTAGTGGCAAGAGTGCTGGACGAGGGATCGGCGGGGAAGGACTCAGAAACATAAAGCCGAACATCGGTGAGTGGTCTTCCTCCACAGACGAAAGCACTTACATGAGGTGGATACTTGCACGCCTCCGTTTTGGCCACACTAATATCACTCACAGTCACTATATTTCAGGGAACCTCCTCCCATTTGCAAATTTTGCCGTCGCCACACCCCGCAATCTGTTCATCATACCTTCATTGATGTTCCCATCTGGACCCTATTCGCTGTCGTTATTTTCCTACTTTACGGTCCATAACACCCTTCTAAAAGATATATCCCATATCTTTATCTGAATCTTTCCCACTTTAGCAGTTAACGCCTATTTTCTTGTATCTCAAGAGTGAATATTCTTATAGCATATGAATTTTGTTATGTAATCTTAAGACTATTATTAATACAATTAAAAACATTTTATTTATTTTTATTTATTTGACTGACTGAATATTCATTTCACCAATCAAATCTTACTTTGACATTTAAAACATATATATGACAGGGCCCTCCCATTGTGCTGATTTTCAGCCCAGTGGGGCCGCTTCATTGTGAGCCGTGGTGGGTCTTGTACACCTAACTCAAAAAAAAAAAAAATATGATATAATAATTATATATCTTATATATATATATCTATAAATATATATTATATAATAAATATATATATATAATATATATATATAATATATATATATATATATATATAATATATTTTAAATATATATAGTGTGTGTTGTGTCACCGATTTTTAACTCAAGAAAATTGGTACATTACATTCAACCCATAAAAAATTAAGAATAATTTTTAATAATAATTAATGTAAAAATTAATGAATGTATTAGAATTAAAAGCCCGCATTGGCCCCTCTAGGAATGTTCCCAGTCAATTCCATTATCAATTAGTAATAATAATAAGAATTTCAGAAAGCGCATGGCCTATCTAGGGACTGTCCCAGTCAACCATAATTAATTTAAATAATTAAAGAATAATAATTAAGAAGCTGCATTGAACCCTCTAGAAATCCCAGTTAACACATAATATATAAGAACAATACTTAAGAGGCCGCTTGTAATATTTAGACTGTCCCAGTAACCAATTAAAAAATTAATAATTAGAAGCGCATTGACCCACTTTAGAATGGTCCAGTCAAAAACCATAATAAATAATAAATAAGAATTATACTTAAGAAGACCGTATTTGGCCTATCTAGACTGTCCCAGTCAAACCAATAATAATTATAATTTAAAATAATAATTAAGAAGCCGCATTGACACTTATAGAATGTCTCAGTCAACTCATAATAAATAAGCATAATACTTTAAGCCGCTTGGTCCTTTTTAGACTTTCCCAGTCAACCAAAAAAATTAATAATTAAAGGCCGCATTGGCCCCTCTAGAATGTACCAGTCAACCCATAATAATAATAAATAAAAATTTACTTAAGTTAAGCAGCATTGGGCTATCAAGACCTGTCCCAATCAACCATTAATAATTTAATAATTAAAAAAAAATAATTAAGGAAAGCCCCCATTACATTTTAATCCCTCTAAAATGTCCCAGTCAACTTAATAACAATTAAAATAACAATAATAATTAGAAGCCGCTTGGTCCTTTTTAGACTTTTCCAGTAACCAATAAGAATTAATAATTAAGAAGCCGCATCTGTCCCCTCTAGAATGTCCCAGTCAACCCTAAAATTTAGAATTAAGAATAATTTTTAATAAAAAATAAAAAAAAAAAAAAAAAAATCTAATTATTTAGAGTTATGAATAATATTTATAATTAAGAAGCCACAATGGGCCTACCTAGACTGTCCAGTCAACCAACAAAAATTTAATAAATTAGAATAATAATTCAGAAGCCGCATGGGCCTATCTAGACTGTCCCAGTCCAACCCATAATTAATAATTAAGAATTAAATTATTCTAATTATTAATTATTATGGGTTGGCTGGGACAGTCAAGGATAGGCCCATGCGGCTTCTGAATTATTATTCTTATTTATTAAAATTATTTATTGAATTGACTGGGACATTCTAGAGGGGCCAATGGCACTTTTTAATTATTATTTTTATTATTATCATTGTGGTGACTGGGACCAGTGTAGGTAGCCCATTGCTTCTTAATTATAAATGCTTATTATTAATTACATAATTATTATAACAATTATTGGGCTAATTCTTATTTTTATGGGTGGACGGATTCTAGAGGCGGCCAATGCGGCTTATCAATTATAATTTTTATTGGTCGACTAGGACAGTCTAAAAAGGACCTTCTGAATTGTTATTCTTATTTATTAATGAGTTGACTGGGACATTCTAGTAGGGCCAATTGTTTAAAAACTTAATTATTATTTTTGTAATTATTAATTATTTTGGTTGACTGGGACAGTTTGAATAGCCCATACGGCTTCTTAAGTATTATTCTATATTTATTATTTATTATTGTTTACTGGATATTCTAGAGGGGCCAATGCTGGCCTTTTTAATTATTAATTTTATTGGTTGACTAGGACAGCTTAAAAAGGACCATGCGGCTTCTTGTATATTCTTATTTACTATGGGTTGAGCTGGGACATTCTAGAGAGGTCAAGCAGTTCCTAATTATTATTCTGGAATAATTAATTAAGAAGCTGCATACCTCTCTAGAAATGTCCCATTTAACCCATTAATTAAATAAGAATATACAAGAAGCCGTATGGTCCATTTTAGACTGTCCCCAGTCACCCAATAAAAATTAATAATTAAGAAGCCACACTGGCCCCCTCTGAATGTCCCAGTCAACCATAATAAAATATAAATAAGAAATAATACTTAAGAAGCAGCATAAGCCTATCTAGACTGTCCCAGTCAACCAATAATAATATAATATAATTTAATAAATTAAAAATTAATAATTAAAGAAAACCGCATTGACGCCCTAGAATGTCCCAGGCAACTCATAATAAATAAGAATAATATTTAAGAAGCCGTATGGTGCCTATCTAGACAGTTCCAGTCAACCAATAAAAATAATAATTAAGAAGCCGCACTTGGCCCCTCTAGAATGTCCCAGTCAACTCTTATAAAGATCAAATAATTAAAAGAAAAACAATACTAAGAAGCCGCATGGCCTACAGAATGTCCCAGCTCAACCAATTAATAATTAATTAATTAAAATAATATTATTAAGAAGCCGCATTGACCCCTCTAGGAATGTCCCAGTCAACTTCATAATAAATAGAATAAATACTTTGAGAAGCCGCATGTCCTTTTAGATTGTCCAGTCGACCAACTTAAAAATTAATTATAAGAAGCTGCATTAGCCCTCCTAGAATGTCCCAGTCAACTCATAATAAATAATAAAAAAGAATAATACTTAAGAAGCCGCATGGGCCTATCTAGACAACTTCACGCCTATTCTTATCCTCAAAGCCAAAAATCTACCTCCTCGTTGCTTTACGTTGCGCCCTCTTCAGCATATCTGTCTTTTTTAATAAGGGTGCTAAAATTGTAGACAATATTTAAATACTGGCCTAACATATCTATTATACGACATTATACAAAAACAATATATATAATTAGTCTGCATCTGGCATTAATTTTCAATTTTTAACCCTAGGCCCTAGCTCTGGGTTCAAAATCTTACAATGGAAACAATGAAACAGCAACACTAAAGAATGTTACAGACTTACGGGTTACAATGCCAATAGTTGGTTGAAAATTGAAAAAAAATATATTAAAAACTTCATAATATATATAGTTTTATTTTAATTTTTTTATTTCTATTGAAGTTAAATTACTTAAATATACAAAAAAATAAAAAAAATATAAAAAAAAATAAAAAAAAATAAAAAAATCAAAAAAATCAATAAAATAAAAAAAATCATGATTTATTTATAAAAAAAATCAAGTAAAAAATCAATTGATTTTTTTAATTTGATTTTTTTCGTGCCATCCCTGTTCTAGAGTGCTCTAGGGTTAAGAGTTTCGGACCAGAAGAAGAAGATGCTGGACCAACTGACAGGGCGAAAGCCCTCCTGGGAGTTGTTAGAGATTAGAGATTATATATATATATATATATATATATTATATATCATTTATAAAATCACCAAATATTTATATATATATATATATATATATAAGTTGTCTAAGTACAGACATAAAAATATATAATTAAATATAATAGATATATATTATAAGAGATATATATATATATATATATATATATATATATATATATCATTTATAAAATCACCAAAATTAGCCATCCCTGTATATGATATATATATATTATATATATAATACTATATTAATATATATATATATATATATAAATATAATATATATATATAGCTATATATATATATATATATATATATATATATATATATAATATAACCCCTATATAAATACCACATATAACCACCTAATATATATATATATATATATAATATAATATACATACATACAAACCATACATACATACATACATACCATACATACATACAACAATACAATACACTACAAAACACATCATACCATACATACATACTAATACCATACATACATACATACATAACATACATACATACATACATATATATTATATATATATATATATATATTATCATATATATATATATATAGATTCTATAAAGATTTTTCTCTTACTATGAATATTTAAATATATTAAATTTAGATTAATATATATATATATATATATATATATTATATATATATATATATATATATATATACTTATATATATATATTATATATATATATATATATATTATATATATATTATAAATTAAGTATAATACATAAACTTTTTTTATATTAAGTAGGTAGTACACTATATTCTAGATATTTTAGTGAATTTTACCTACTTAATGTTTGAACGCTATATGATTATATATTAATTATTCTTTTCAATCATATTATTAGTGAAAAATAAATATATTCTATGATTGTTTCTTACCATTGATAAGATAGATCTACTATATAGTATATATATTATTATATAGTGAGAACGATATCTAGTTAAGTATAATAACCTTCCTTATTTAGGAATAAGACGTGTATATTTTTATTTAATTTTCAGTGCAGTATTAATTTATAATAATAGATACTCACAATCCTCCTTGTAAATCAGTCATACTAAGTAAGCAGGTACCTAATGAGTGGAGTGAAAGTCACCTCTCGAGACAAATCATCCCTCTCACATGGACGGAAAAAAGCTTAACCTGCTCTCGTAATACCTACTAGATGGACAAATGTCAGTTGGTGCCTGTGCTTACTAGGACATTCAATAACCACATATACTATATACGTAGAAACATACTATCCTTTAAATATACTATCTTACTATTCTTATATTATTATATCTTTTTGACGCTTATACCGATATTAATATTTTTCTTATCTCATTCTCTCGACCTTCGACTCTACGAGAATATAATATAATAATTGGAGAGAATAGGCATACCTTACCTCATAGATCGGGTACGAAGTATGTCTATAGGTCCCAGTACGTTGATAGCTTCTCTCCTAGCAAATATCATAAATAATTATATATAACTCGCCTTCCCTTGTTTCTCACGCCCTTTATCGGGGAGGCCATACGCGTCAATACCCCGCCGCCCGCAACTGGGCCTCCTCCACAATCTTTTCAGAGTTGAAATGTTCCAGATTTGCTCTGGGTTGAGAGTTAGATTAAAACCAGTAGACGCGAGACTAAAGAGGATCTGTAGTTGGAGTGTGTTTTCCGGACCT
>JABUQX010074674.1:0-63929 GCA_015478945.1 Trachelipus rathkii | reverse complement strand
CTCTCTCTCTCTCTCTCCTCCCTCACTTTGTCTCTCCCCTCTGTTCTTCCTCGCCTCCTCATCTCTCCCTCTCCTCTCCTCTCTTCTCTCTCCTCTCTCTCTCTCTCTCTTCTCTCTCTCTTCCTTCTTCTCTCTCTCTCTCTCTCTCTCGTCTCTCTCTCTCCTCTCTCTCTCTCCTCTCTCTCTCTCTCTTCTCTTCTCTCCTCTCTCTCACCTCTCTCTCCTCTCTCTCTTCCTCTCTCTCTCTCCTCTCTCTCTCTCTCTCTATCCTCTGTCTCTATCTTCTCTCTCTCTCTCTCTCTCTCTCTCTCTCTCTCTCTCTCTCTCTCTCTCTCTCTCTCTCTCTCCCCTTCTTCTCCTTCTCTCTCTCTCTCTCTCTTCTCTCTCTCTCTCTCTCTCTCTCTCTCTCTCTCTTCTCTCTCTCTCTCTCTCTCTCTCTCTCTCTGCTCTCTTCTCTCCTCTCTCTCTCTCTCTCTCTCTCGTACAGATGATAATGTTTTTTTTCCTTTAATTTATTCTCTTCTGGTCGCCTTGTGATTACTCTTGATTTAATAAAATCTTTTTTTTATATTAAAAGGTTATTGAAGCTTTGGAGAGGGAGGTTCAAGTATTGCAACGAGGATAAAGTTAAGAAAATTGTTCAGCTTGAAATGAAATTTGAAAGGAGGAGAGAGAATTGAAAGAGCCAATGAAAAGAAATTAAATTTTGCAGTAAGTGTTTAATATATATATATATATTTATATATATATATAATATATATATATATAATATATATATTATACTATAGATATATATATATATAATAATATATATAATATATATATATATATATAATTAATATGGTATATATATATATATATATATATATATATAATCAACATCATCATCTACCCTTTTTCACCAAGACTTGGGGGGTAAGGTGCGTGACATGCACCGGAAACAGAAAATTAGTTGAAAAGAATATGACACAAGTCGAAAAAAAAGCCCCCACCTTCCCCACTTATACCTATTTATGAGAACCGTGCGCAGTCGAAAATCCACCCTAGAGCTTCACGGGACCGCGACTGACCCCTCACTTATGGCATATCGTGCAGTGGGGGTTCATCCTTGGCCCAGCGGTGAACCAACCAAACCATACCCACTCCCCTTAATCCCCCCATTCACTCCTATTATGAACTCCTCTTCTCTTGCCAAAACTTCGCATTTCTCTCCTCCAGACATTCTTTCAACTCAATCCACCTTTTTCTTCGGATCTCCCAGCCGTCGATTCCCAGCACACCTCACCACTATACACCCACCTTAAACCAACCGACTATCATTCATCATTCCACATGACCAAACCATCTCAATGTAACTTTCATTTATTCATTTTTTCTTCAAAAATTTTTTAACCCCCTTTTCTTCACACCACACAACTCTCTAATACGTTCATTCCCTTATTTTATCAATTCTTCTCCACACCTAACAACGCCCCTAAGATTGTCCATCTGAACACATTAAGTCTTGAGTGCGCGTAGGATCTTACATGAGGGTATGTTGTTACCTGTGTTAATGTATAGTAGTGAGACTATGGTCTGGAATAAGGTATAGATCTAAAGTCTAATCCCTCACATCCACCAACGATTTAATTGCCACCATCCACCTTCCTGCTATCACAACCTTTCTACTACTGATACTTCTGCATCAACTGTTCCCTTTTCAATCCAACATAATATCCTAAATATTTAAACTTTCAGACACTTGTTCCAAGCTGCTCACCATCTAACATAACTTCACACTGAGGACTGTCCTCACTCACAACCATGAAAAACAGATTCAGGTAAGATGTGGGGATAACCTTTTAGGTGTTATGGACCATAAAATTGGAAAATGACGACGGAGAATGGGGTCCGGTTGGGGATAATCAATGAAAATATTGTGAAGAGGTGGCTATTTTGGCCTCTCTGTCAGCGATTCCGTTGCCAATTATCACTACGTGAGAGGGGGGTCCAACATAGTATGATTTGTTTCTTACGAGAGTGGAGAAGCTGTATAAATTGTTGTATAGCTTGATACCATGTGTTTTAGAATAGGGAGCTTAAGCGCTTGGAGGCGCTAAGCGAATCTGAATAAATGACATAAGAGTGGTCTTGGTTAAGGAATAGAATTCGAGAAATGGCAATCATTATAAAAATTAATTCTGCTGTAGAACTTGAACCATGAGGGGGGAGGGTATGGGAGAGGTTGCGGTCAGGTAAAGCAGCAGAAGCACCCACAGTCCACTGTTTTAGAGCCGTTAATAAACACAGGAGTAAATCCACAGTGAACTGTGGAATGAGACAAGAATGATGCTTTTAACAAGGCAGGTGTTTGGCTAGATTTGGAAGAGAGAGTTAAGGACAAATGTAGTGGGAGCAGGGAATAGCCAAGGTGTATGCCTTTCATCATAGGAGAATGGCAGCACTTTTTGCAAAGAGATGTTGAGGAAGTTAAGGATGTTATAGACTCTGTTGCAAACGGCCAGTAATTAGGATTCTGAGGTATCTCTCGCAGAATCGGTGTTAGGGCAGATGGTATTGGGGTTTGAAAGCGAAGATAACTTGTGCACATAATATATTCCTTTCGAAGAGAGAGTGGCATCACATCGAATTCAATTTCAAGGCTCACCCGAGGGGACGATTGGAAGGCTCCATTGAAGATACGGATTGCCACGTTTTGGATGAGATCTAACAGGTGTAGTAGAGTTGGGGAGGTCTGACCATATGCTACACAGCCATAGTCCAGCTTCGATTGAATTTGGACCATGTAGAGACGTAAAAGGGACTTGCTATCAGCACCCCAAGATTTTGAGGCGAGATGACGTAATAGGTCAAGCACGCGATGACAAGTCATTTTCAGGAGTTTAATGTGCGGTGCTTATTTTATGTAGTCATCTAGAATAAGTCCTAGAAAATTTATTTGTGAAGTTACAGGAATGGGTGAACCATATAAGGTTAGGTTCGCGGGAGGAAGGTGACAAGTTCTTCGACTCCCTCTTTTCCTAAATAATACTGCTGAGGTTTTGGTGGGTGAGAAATGGAAGCCATGGGAATTGCCCCATTGTGAAATATTCTCAATAGCTAGTTGAAGTTACCTTTCAAGAAATGGCAGTCTGGCACCGGCAATATATAATATAGCGCCAGGTCAGGAACATAAGAGAGAAAAAAATTGACCGTCGCCTGGAATAAAAGTTAGCGCTAAGAATAACAAGTAGCGATGTCAGTTGAATCCGAGAGAAAAATTAATAATACACTTAGAACACTGCCTTGCGGAACGCCTTCATCCAGAGTAAAGTGATGTGATAGAACAGAAGAGCACTGAACTTGGATGAATGTGTCTGACAGAAGGCATTTAATAAAGTGAAGGAGCTGTCATGACATCCGGAAAACCTTCTCAACTGGTGGAAAGGCTTATGATACAACGTGGACAACTGGAGTTCTTCTTAAACTCTACTCGCTCGGTTCCGAGGACAGCTCCCTCCTTATTAAATGCCTTCTGTCAGACACATTCATCCAAGTTCAGTTGCTCTTCTGTTCTATCACATCACTTTACTTTTTTTGCGGGAAACCAAACTGGAAGTTTCAAAAAGCCTGGCGACTCTCCAGAACATTGAGAAGGCGGACTGAAGCCATTTGCTCCATTAATGCAAATATTGACAAGTCAGCGAAAATAGTCTGGTTGTCCGCCTGGGTCAGGGCACCGTCTTTGCTATTTTTCCAGTGCAGTTTGATACTTACTGTAAGTGTTAAAAAGGATGGTTTATAGGTTGATTTCCCTTTCACTGTTGAAAAGTCTAGCGGTTCAGTTAATTTTTTCTTAATTTTTGAAAGGCCTCAGGATAGCGAAAAGAGCTCGTGATTAGCAAAACCTATACACCTGAATGCATCTGCAACAAGCGTTGGGACAGAGATCGTACGTTATATCAAGCGGCATGAACGGAGGGACTGTGGGTGAAGAGTTGTTTGAAGCGGCGAGATATTGTATGTGCCACTTTCCACACTGAAGAAGAAAAAGAGTTGTAGAGTTGACAGTGGAAGTATAAGTTTGAAAGTATTGTTTATTGTTTGGCGATTAATTTGACGAGATTCTCTCCGCCTCTGCTTTAAAAATAATCATTTTTGGGATGGTGCGGACCCTTTTATGTTGCCTGTAGAGTTTTTTCTTCTCCCGGTTAGCTTGTGCAACTTCTCTTGGGGACCACCAAGGGCTTGCCGACAGCCTGCCTACGAAAGATTCCGTAATGTAAGCTTCCGCTGCTTTGATGATAACTTGTTGGAAAAAGTTAAAGGCTTCATCAAGTCGGAAACCGCCGTAGATGAAAGAGGTGAAAGTAGGATAAACTGTGGCCGGGATGAAAAGGAGCCCCACTCCGCTCGGTTCGTCATAACCCCAGCAGGAATTAGGTTTTAACATTTGGGATCGGTGCAAGTTCATTTCAAATCTATGGAATGGTCACTGCCGTATAAATTATCAAAGCAGGACCAAGTAAAGCAATCCAGTTAAAGAGAATGAGAGCAAAGACAATATCAGTATAGTAAAGAAGATTGGGTATTCTAAAACATTCATTATTCTAGGGGAGTCTTTCTGTTATAAGGCATCCCAAGTGACAGACAAGGTGACAGAATCGCCCCATAAGGTTGAAGTCTCCCAATATAACAACCGGAGTAGGGAGCTGCTTAAAAAGATCAGCTAAGTCGACCTTAATTAAATTCAATAACTCGAGCCAAAGTAGATCGACCAGTCTGATGATTCGTTGCTGCCACTGCATGAAGTTTAGTTTGAAGAGGGACTGTAGAATAGGTTCCTGATTGAGAATGAATGAGCATTTATGCACCTCCTATATCATTGTCACCTCTTTCTAATGAGAGGCTAGCGGCGATTTATATCCCGACGGTTGGAAAAAAGAGGTCGCGATGACATAGTCGAAGTTCCTGCAAAATATTCACTTTGGTGCACGAACATTCTTTATTAGTTGAACAAGTTCGTCAAAATTAGAGTAGTAGCTACAAAAAATTTCCATTGAAGGAAGGTGGGCATGCTATGCAAGGTGGGCATGCTATGTTGTCATCAATATTATGAGGATAGTCTTTTGAAATTTCTCTAGTGATTTAGGGGTTGATGTTGGAAGTGAATTCAGATTGGGGAGGAAGGCTTAGTCATGGTCTCACGGGAGAAGCAACCAAATACTGGTCGATAAGGAATAGTTATATCAACAGAGATTGTAATGTACGAAACCGGTATTTGGGGGGAGAAGTTTTCACAAGGGAGGCATATTTTAAAGTGAGAGGGGGTTTCGCCAGAGATGTGAAGTGAAAATTGAGTTCAAAACCATGATCCACTTATTGTGTTGGACATTTGGTAATTGGTCTTGAAAAGAACAACCAGAAATGGCTCATATTTTGGAATGGAAGCGATATCAGCATCTGCCAAGCAAGCAAATTCAGAATTGGGTGGAGAATATGGAATATTTCCATGGAGGCAGTGTAAAAAGGTGTGATTCTACGAAAAGTGTCAAATTTTTTTTGTAAGGGAAAGTTGGTAAAGAGTTGCAGATTTTGGCGATTCCATTGGGTTACGGAGGTAATCAACGCATAGAGAACTTATGTCAGTGAGTCAATCAGGTGGGGTTGATTTTTGGAAGGAACTGGACAATGGTTAAGATGCTTCAACAACGAGATATAGAACGCTTTGAAACGAACTTGCAGGGTTTACGAACTGAACGGTTTTCCATTCAATTCAAACATCGGAAAAGCGCAAAGACGAAACAAGGAGAAAGAGAGAGTGTACAAAATTAGTAAACATTGAACCTGGACGCGTTGACATATCAGCTCCATTTGAGAAACTAGACCATATTCATTCCGCTAAGGCATAGAATCCTATAGGGAGTTCCATGAAAATATAATCTCGGAAGAAGAAGTAAGGAGGATATCCAACAAGAAGCTGGAGATAATAATTCCTGCAGATATGAGAGAGTTGGAATTGGTGGGTTGTCGATCGCTGTGATTGCTTTGGGCACAAACAATTAATGTCGATGCTTTGTAGCGGGAATAGACCTACAGCGCCACCTCTTCAGAGTTGTTAATTTTTTTAGGAATTCAGATGTTTTAGATTTTAGCGAATAATCGTTGATTTGGTGCCTAATCTTTTGTTTCTGCTCAAGGACATCCTTTTTTTTGGAGTAGGAGCAATGGGAGAGATGAACTAGGGAGCATAGACGCAGGCCTCATAAGCTTTACGTGATATTCTTGAACTCATCGGGAGAGTATGGGACAGAGTGTCTTGGCAGGAAGTGTTCTCCAAGCTTTGCGTTTGATGACCCAACTTAATTTCATTGTTGGTTAATTGAAAACTAGTACTCGGAGTATAGTTGTTGATGGCATTTTGAACTGGAGACTGGATCATGGGCTGCCTTTGGACTATTGGAGAAGTCGGTAGTATAGGCAATGCAGGCGGGCAGGTTACAGTAACTGCTGGAGTTTCACTAGGATTTGAGGGAAGAGTTCTACAGGAATGGAGTTGTGTCTGTGGATTAACACGCGGAGGCAGGGAGGCTGCTGCAATTGCAGCATAAGATTGCCGCTTTATTGTAGTATTGTATATATAGAGCTGGTGTATGGCATCTCTCCTGCTCAATTTTTGTATGTTGCATAACTCCAAAACGTCCTGCTCAAACAGATAAGACGGGCATTTTGAAGAAGAGGCACTGTGGGTTCCTTCACAGTTTTTGCAGTGTAGTTTGTTTTCACAGGGAATGTGAAATTCTTCTCCGCGGACTGGGCATATATCAGGAGATCCCCTACAGTATTTTCGAGGATGACCAAACCGTTGGGAATAGGATGGTTACGAACACAGGAGCTTTAAACCCTATTTTCACCTTTGAAGGTGGAAAAAGGTACTAAAGATCAGCAGTAAATGAGGACTTAGGGTATCAGGCGAATCCCGACGAGGGGGAAATCTGTAAACGTTTGTAACGGAAAATCTTTTCTGCTGGAGATTTCTTAAAATAACAGCAATACCTTCGTTTTTCTGTTCTAAAGAATAAATAAATAGTGCCTTTCGATGTTTCTTATTTTATCAGGAGTTAGAAATAAAGAGGGACCTCCGACGAGACGTTAAGCCGACTGACAAAGATGAAACTTTTGTGTTCGGCGATAGTGCCTTGAACGAGAAAGGAGACCCCAATTTTCTCATTAACGTAGAACATGGGGTATCATAGTGACAATCGCTAAGGGCACAAAGCGTGTTCTCTTGCTCACCACCTAAGAGCGCTTGGACGGTGGTCCTAACTTAGATCGCACATAACTAGTAAGATAATATCCAAAGCGCAATGACCTATGTCAAGCCGCATCCGGACCGGGGGACAAGCGAAGCGAAACTATGGAGTAAACAATGAGAATGGGGGAAGTTTTTGGGACGGGGGCACCTTTTCGGGATTGCCCCAACCGTTTGGGCACTGGGGTTTCGAGGGCGTACCAGGCGATGAATCACTGAGGTTACGCAGAGACTTCAGGTGTAGTAGAAGGAATAAAAGTGGAAACACCTGGTGGTCTAGGAATAGGAGGGATGGAGGTGGAGTCAGGTGTGAAACTCAACTGATGGTAATTGTGCATGCCTTGATTTAACATCATATTATATTCATAAGCCATTTTTATAGAGGTTAAACCACAAACTCTTCCCGCAATAAACGTCCTGTTTGAAAATAAATAAAAATGAAACATAGAAGTAAATGACAGGAAGGATGGACCGGGGAAAAGCATAAGTTCATTAAGGGAAGGGTAGTCCTCCCCCAACAGCACAAACCAGAGGACTTGCACCAACTTCCCGGACCCCACTCCGTAGGGTAGGCTGTGGATGTGGAATCGGAAGAGCCTCCCGGAACTCCACGCCGGTTTACTCCCCCCCCCCTTTGTACCGCACGGAACCTATATAACTACGTTAGAGCCCGAGATTATACACCAAAGTGCAGGACAGCCTCCTCAGTTGTTAATTCGCAGGTTCTAGTATCAACCGATAGCGCACTACACGGAAAACATTCGAAAGTTTTTCTCCTGTACCCTCTTCCACGGGGAAGAAGGGTGAGGTGGACTGAAGACCCCTGCAGGAAGAGACACAAGATGGCCCAAGAGGTTGTGAAAGGACAAAAAGTGGAGGACGAAACTTTCTCTTACAAGGAGTTTTTTAAATGCGATCCTAACTCAGCTCAAAAGTTATAAGGCACTCTTCTAAGTAAAGAGATGTGCTTAAAATCGTAAAATGAAAGAGAGAGATAGAAGCCTAAAAATTCATATGTGACAGAAATGCCACAAACTTAGCTCTACCATGTACGTTTCTTAAGGAACATCCCACAAGTTTTACGAAGTTTCCTGAACGATGCTATGATCCTAGTATTCACAAGCAGCATAACACCGCAACAGGAATCAATACCCCCTATATAGTATATAGTATATATTATATACTTATATATATATATATATATATAGCCTATATATATATATAACTATAATTATTATATATATATTATATATATTACTATTATACTATATATATAGTATAATATATTATATTAAAGCCTAAATATACGATAAAATATATATAAAAGACTCATATTATAAGATATCCTATATATATAATATGCCTAATACGTTATTAATATAATACTAATATATACTATATATATGCCTAAATATTATTATAACCTAAGTGATAATATATATAGTATAGTCGTATAAATCTAAATTATATTATATATATAATATATTATATATAGTATATATATATATATAATATATATATATATATATAAGAGTATCTATATAAATTTATCTATTATATCTTTATATATATTAATTTATGATATAATATAATTATACAATATTAATCACCTATATATATATATTATCATATATAGCTTTAAGATTTTATTACTATTTACTAATATATATTGCCATAGTACTATTCCATATTATATAGCCTGATATATATGAGTAAAATAAATAATTAATATTAGTTATATATATAGTTTATATTACCAAATATAATATATAGTTCAGTAAAGGAATGACCTCTGGAGGAGAGAAATAGGAGTTTGGAGAGGCAAGAAGAGAGGGTGGAATCAATAAGGAGTGAATGGCGGTTTATGTCGCGACACTCACTCGGTTGTGACCCACTCTTGATGAGTCCAAGGGATGAAATTTTAGTCATTGACGAATAGACCTTCTCCACTAGCTAACGAGGTGCTTTTATGCGGTTCGTCAGTTCCCGGGAACCCAGCTCCTTAGGGTGGATTGTTCCTGACCGTTGAGGAATATAATTCAACTAACAGGTATAATAGCGTGAACGGGGTCAAGGCTGGTTTTCTTTCTCGACTTGCGTTCATTTTCTTCTACTTCTTTGCTGTTTCCAGTGCATTGATTGACGCAACCTAACCCCCGGTTCTGGAAAAAGAAGTGCAATGGTGTGATCCCGGTGATGAAGAAATGATAAATTCTACCAATATATATATAATATATAGCCCACTATGATATATATATATATATATAATATATATATATATATATATATATATAATATATATATATATATATATATAATATATATATAACAACTAATATTATATATATATATATAATATATAGTTATTGATACTGCAATTGAACGTATGTCACGAAAAGGAAGTCGTGTTTTGGTACATGTGTATTAAAAAGTAACCAGTTATACAACTTATTGCAGTGGGTTCAACTCTATTGCTCTCAAACCTAAAGTTTGGATGTCTTCAACAGTCATAACTAATTACTCTAAATATTATGCACCAAAACACTTTATTTCATTTGCTATACATATGTTTTTTTTTTGTTTTTTTTTTGCAATATCAAAAATAACACTTAATTATATTAATTAATTTTAATTAATTTATATTGTTACTTATTGAAATGCAGTTTTATCCAGCTCTTCTACATTTTTTGGATAGACAAATCCAAATATATTATTTTTTAAACTTCTTTTAAGCTCACCTACTCCTAACCTCAGTTTTTTTGGTGTTCCTCCTACATTCTTTATAGCCATGCAAAGTGTAACACCTTGTCACTACGATTGTTAAAGAAATTTACTATAGATCTCTGTCTTATAGTAAAGTATTAAAAATCTCTTGGTGAAGATACTTCTTTTATTGGGATAGGGATGTAACAACCGTCGTTAATAAAGTCTTTTATGACAAAGTCGGAATTATTTTTTTTATTCTCGTATTCCTATCTATGTGCAACTTGTTAGTTTGTTAGTTTGTTTGTTTCTTGTAATCTCTCTTCTCTCTCATCTCTCTCTCTCTCTCTCTCTCTCTCTCTCTCTCTCTCTCTCTCTCTCTTCTCTCTCTCTCTCTCTCTCTCTCTCTCTCTCTCTCTCTCTCTTTCTTTCTTTCTTTCTCTTTTTCTTTTCTCTCTCTTTTTCTTTTTTTTTTTTTTCATTTTTCTTATATTCTTTCTTTCTTTCTTTTTCTTTCTTTCTTTTTCTTCTTTCTTTTTTTTATCTTTTTCTTCTTTCTTTCTTTTCTTTCTTTCTTCTTTCTTTTCTTTTCTTTTTCTTTTTTATTTCTTTTTCTTTCTTTCTTTCTGTTGTTTTCTTCTTTCTTTCTTTCTTTCTTTTTCTTTCTTTCTTTCTTCTTCTGTTTCTTTCTTCTCTCTTCTTCTTCTCTCTGTTTGTTTGTATATATGTTATATGTTCTTTCTTTCTGTTCCCTCTAAAGGCAGGAAAAAGAAAAAATGGAATTGAAATTTCAGGAGGAGCTGAAAGGAACTGAAGTTAAAAGAAATTCTCTCGTAGAAGAACTTGTTAAAGTAAAGGAATTTCAGGAAGAGTTGTAAGTTTTCATTATTATTATTATTATTATTATTATTATTATTATTATTATTATTATTATTATTATTATTATTATTATTATTATTATTATTATTAAACTGTAGTTAAAGAGTTGAAGAAGAAATTATTATTATTCTAAGAATGGAAAGAGAAATTTTGATTTTTGGTTGATCAAGTGGTGGTGTTCACGCAATTTAAATGGGTTAAGACTTGAAAAGTCATCCTATTTGTTTTTAAATTATTGAAGCGGACTAAATGGACTTGAAGGCTGAGGGGATGTAACCCCCGAAACTGATTGATAATGATGATGGCAATATTTCTTATCATTGGTCCTATATATTTTATCATTTGTATTACAGGAGATCAGTTGTGAACAATGAGAGAGAGAAGCACGATTTTTTACGAAGCAGATTGGAGGAAGACGTGGCCATTCTCAAGAGCAAACTCCGTTCATTTGAAGAAGACCAAACTAAATTGGAGGTAGGGGAAATCTTCATTGTTATTATTATTATTATTTTGAAAATAATAGGTAAAAAAAAATAAAAACTTTAATCTCCTGTCACTTCACGGATTTTTCTTTTTAGTTTCTTTCTTTCTTTTTGATCTTCACAAAAAGAAGGAAATGAAAGTAGAAAATCTAACCTGTCTTGTAATCTCAGCAGAAAGAAAACGTTCCACTTAATAAAAAAAAAAAAAAAAAAAAAAAAAAGTTGCACCAAATCTCAGAGGGTGAAATATTTCTTTGTTGTTGGTACCTCTTGAAGAATTTGCTGACAAGGACTTTGGAGAAGCTAATCTTTACTGTCATCAAAGGGGAAGAAATGAAGGAAACAGCTGAAGAGAATAAGCTCTAGTACCTCACATATTCCCCTCATGTGCTATGTGAAATATGTAACAACTCCTTCCAATGTTAGGATTCGTCAAAGCTTAGGGACAATTTTGTTTTCTTTTTTTTCTAGAGTTGTTTCTTTATGCCGAAATTTCAGGACAGAATAGATTTTCGACTCTTTATTATAGAAGGCGAAAAAAAAGAAGAAATTATAAAGAAAAAAATGAGAGAAGTGGCAAAATTAAGAAAAAATTTGCTTAATATTTTCAAATATATCCAATCGTGTACTACTTAAAATTATTACTATCATCATCACACCTTCTTTCCCCAGACTGGGTGTAAGGTGCGTCACATGCACTGGAAACAGAGTAGTAGTAGAAGAATATGACGAAGTCGAAAGGAAAGCCCAGTCTTACCGCCCCCTTTATACCCTTAAGTGAGAACTCGTCGCGGTCATAAAAATCCACCCCAGAGCTTCACGGGACTCGACGGGCTCTCACTATGGCATGTTGTCAATGTAGGGTTTTTCCCTTGTCCCAAATGGGCCACAACCATACTCGCCCTCACAAAAATCCGTTATTCACTCCTATTATGCAACTTTCTTCTCGCCTTTGCCAAATTCACATTCCTCTCCTCCAGGGCATCCCTTTACTGACCCAATTCCACTTTCTTCGGTCGCCCAGCCGGTCGATTTCCAGAAGCACTCACCACTATATATCGCTTAACACAACGACTATCATCCATCCTCTTCACATGACCAAAACCATCTCAATAGCTTCATTTATTTTTCTCATTGACTCCTTTCTTCACACCACACAACTCAGTAATTGCGTTCATTCCTGATTATCAATTCTTTCCCACACAACCACTGCTTCGCCCTAAGGGTTGTTCCATCTAACCACACATTGTACTTTAAGATTTAAACCTGTCAGACCATAGTTCACTACTATACATTAACCACAGGTAACAAGTGACCTCATGTAAAACCCTAGCACAACTCAAGACTTAGTCCCTTTACAATCCACAACGATTTTAATTGCATCTGCAATCATCGTATCCCTTTTCATTCAACATGTATATATCCTAAATTTTTAAACTCGGACATTTGTTCGAGCTGCTCACCATATCAACATAACTTCACCACGAGGACTGTCCTCCACTCACAAACCATAACCCCTTACTGCTTATCCCACACAAGCGTTACTTTCAAACCCCTCTTTTTACATACCTACCAAGAGTCACATCTTTCAAACTCTCTTATCAGAATTCACCACGCACACAACTCAAATCTTCCGCCATTAATAGATAGGGCACCCTCCCACTCTCTTCCATTTTCCGTCATTCTAACACATCCTTTCCCTGCTAAAGCCCACCTCTTAATTCTTTCCTAACCCCATCCATATATCAAATTGCAAATATCCAAGGAGTCATAATACATTCCTTTGCATCACTCTGCTATTAAATTATTAAACCAATAACTTTCATTTCCACTTATTTCACCCACGCTCGACTATCGTCATACATATACTGTGTTTGATTCCATTCAGAAGCCTAACCACCAACACCATAATATATCACTAAACACCTGCCATAGAAGCTCCCTATGTAATCTTTGGCATACGCCTGTTTGTCAAAATTCATAAAACTCTAAACACAATTTATTAATTCTTCTCTCTCATTTTTCTTCTCTTCTTTGTTTCAATGTAAAGAATTTATCCACACATACTCTACCACTTCCAATGCACCCAAATTCTTCACAATCAGTGACTCAATCACTTGACGTACTCTTTCGGGACCAAAAATACCAGCATATATCGTATCCCCCACAGCACTCAATAAATAACTTCCCCTATAATTCCTACAGTTACCCATATCCCCTTACCTTTTGTGTAAGGGTACTATACTCATCCTTCTAATCCCTTGGAACATATACCCTCCATTAAACGTGTTACACAACACCTCCAATTCCACTCAATCACCATCTCGCCTCCCATTTCTTGATCATTTCACCAAGTAATTTCATCTATATGACTGAAGATTTTACCATTCTTCAACTTTCTCACTCACCCATTACCTCCTTTGCTAATAACCACATCCCCAAATACCTATTCCTTCTTGGCCATCCATCAAACCCCACACACACATTCACTACCATCTTCATTACTGCTAATTGTTATGGCAGCTTGCCAAATCCCTCCACCACTCCTCTCAAACTTATCCATTTTCATCAGTTACGAAAGCCACCATCCCTATTCATTATTCTTAGCAGATTCCCCTTATTCTCATTCCTTAACCTCGCACTTCCTTTCCAGAAGAGCTTCCTATTCCTTGTAAGCCCCCACTCATTTCTTCCAAAACTTCCCCTTCTTTTCCTCCTACGTATGATCTTTTAGTATTCCTTTTTTCCTCCTTATATAATTACAAAATATCTTTCTTTTGAGACCTTATTCATTTTGCTTTTAGTACGTTAACCATGCTTCTATTTTATTTTCACAGCTTCCATCACCACTTTATTCCACAGCTCACTGTTAACATTCTTTACTTTCTACTTTAGCAACATTCACATACTTCTATTGCACTACTGGAACAACCCCTTCCTTCATTTTACTTCCAGTTTGTTCTGTTCAACGTTGACATATCAAACTATTGGATTTGCAGAAACGCTTTTAAAATTACAACTTATTAACCTCTTGTTGGACTTAACTTCTCCCTCTTAATTCTACACACTTCCTTATCAAATATCACCTTCCTCTCCCTGCAAAAGCCCCACTAACTTAATTTTACAAAAAACAGCATAATGATCCGATAATCCCATCCAAAACCCCTCACTGATTTAACATCCAAAATCACATACTTCAACATCTCCTCTTCACCCAACACAAAAATCAATCATAAATTTTTCAGTTTCACTTCACGATACCATCTGGCTACCTACGTCAACTCTAGTATACTTATGAATAATCTTGTATTTAAAGAAAGTATTACCTACACACATATCTCTCCTCACAGAAATCAATCATCTTACCATTCTCATTTTCTCTCGACACCCCAAAGCCATCTGTTATTGTATTACGCTTGATTATTATTATTATTATTATATTATTATTATTTTTATTATTATATTATATATATTATACCATCCCTTTTTTATTATTAATTATTATTATTATTATTATTATTATTATTATTATTATTATTATTATTATTATTATTATTATTATTATTATTATTATTATTATTATTATTATTTTGTGCTCAGTGTACTTAGCGCCCATCTGTAAATATATCAAGAAGGACCTTGTCGATTTTTTCAAGAGTCTCCCGCCTCCCATGTTAGTCCTTGGTGACTTTATCCTCCTCCATCCTTTGTGGGGAGACTGTTACGTTCCCCTAATGCCGATTGGATATTGAGTATTTTGCTGGATTTCTCATTGGGATGTCGGAATACGGGCCTTCCAACCTTTGAACGTTTTGATACAGGCACTTCTTCCTGTGTTGACGTCTCGTTGTGTACCATCTCGTCTTTTGATCGATTTCGGTGAGGAAGGTCGGCTTTCCTCTGTGGTAGTGCCCATTACCCAATCGGGATACCATCCCTCATCCCCAGTCCGCAACAACAACCTTATTCTGGCTGGCGCTACGAAAGAGCAGACTGGTCTTCCTTTCATCAGACTACTTACTTTCCCATCTTTCTTGCAACTACCCTGTTCCCGTCGGCGGCGGATGCCTTCACCTACTTTCAGGAAGCAATCCTCCAAGGGGCAACGGACCATATACTACGTTCATCTGGGACCCGGAAATCGACAACTCCCTGGTGGAACCAGGAATGTGCTCGGGCTAATCGTG
Organism: Trachelipus rathkii; assembly: GCA_015478945.1. Taxonomy (NCBI): domain Eukaryota; kingdom Metazoa; phylum Arthropoda; class Malacostraca; order Isopoda; family Trachelipodidae; genus Trachelipus; species Trachelipus rathkii. The sequence continues at coordinate 48,387 of JABUQX010074674.1, read as the reverse complement.
AAAAGCGTAATAATATATAGCTGTATAATCAAACTCCCACACCTTCCAACTTGATAATGTTTAAAACTTCGGCAGCCCGCTCCCGACTTATTAATCGCGGTACGCGAAAACAATATTTTTGCAACTACACTCCCACCGTTCATTCTTCTACGACTGTGCTATCGGCCCATAAAAAGGTGCGAAAATTTTAACGAAAACATCATGCAGATCCACCAATCCTACTAGCTTACGGCCCGCATACCTCTGATGTCATCTCTGCTCCCGGGGTTGTGCGGACGAGTTGGGTTATCACTTCGCGTCCTGCTCCAGCGGCTCCCGGTATCCTGAACCTTTTCATTCTGACCGCCTGCGGGTGGAGATTCCGGATTTTTCTGTTCCACCTGGAGAAAACGTTCCATGCAATAAATTATTCACCAGAGCTGAGTTCCAAGACGCCCTAAAACTATGCAAGGATGGAGCGCCTGGCCCTGACGGCATTTCTTTCCTTTCAGATGCTCCGGCATGCTCATCCTTTTGCCACTGCATTCCTTCTCAGCTTATATAATAGAATATGGGCGGAGGGGTCTTCCATCCGGTCTGGTGCTACTGCATTATTATTGCCAAACATTCCCAAGCCTGGGAAAGAAAAATCCTACTTCTCGATAACATTCGCCTTTTTCATTTGACCTTCGCAACCATAAGCTTATGGAGAGATTGGTGACATCCCGTCTTGTTCCCATGTTGGAGCAACTCCATGCATTTTCTGACTATCAATTTGGTTTTTGTCACCATCGCTTTACTCAGGATCCTCTCCTTTGGTTGGATCACGACGTTCGTGAGGCATTTGCTTCCAACAAAATGGCCTTGGCCGTTTTCTTTGACCTCGAAAAGGCGTATGATAGCACGTTTAGGATGGGGGTTTTGCGGAGTCTTCATTCCTTGGGCATTAGGGGGCAACTTCCCATCTTCCTTCAGTTGTTTATGTCGGATCGTTCGCTTCAAGTCCGTTGTGGTACCTCACTGTCGAGACGTTTTGTTCTGGACGAAAGGGTATCGCATGGCAGTGTACTGAGCGTGTTGGTTTTCGCAATAGGTTTCAATAGAGTAGTCGATTCCATCCCGACCTCGGTGCGTTGCTCCATCTATATTGACGATCTTGCCCTGTAAATCACTGGAGCAAAACTTCCTTGTATGGTGCGTCAACTTCAGCTCGCCATCGATAGGGTTTCCTCCTGGTGTTCTGCGTGTGGCTTTACATTCTCCACATCGAAAACTACAGCCGTGCTTTTCCGAAAAAAATCCCCGAAAAAATACAATCGCTTCCTATATTACCCCTCTATGGCTCCCCTATCCGTGTGGAGCCGACGGTGAGGTTCCTGGGTCTGCTGCTTGATGAGCGCCTCACGTACTTCCCTCACATTACTCTCCTCAAAGCTAGTTGTCGACCTTCCTTGGATCTCTTACGGCACCCCTCACCTCTCAAGGCTGGGAGGGGCGGACAGAAAAACATGCTTCACCTTACATCACTGATGAGTGCGGGCTAAACATAGACTGATGTTGTGCCATATACGGGCAGACCTTCCGATCCTACCTCCGTCTTCTTGACCCCATTCAGACCGAAGGTCTGAGAATAGCCACGGGAGCATTTCGTTCCTCTCCAAGGGAAAGCCTGAAGGTGGAGGCAGGGGTGATCCCCTATCCCTATGGATGGAGCACTCTGTGTGCCTCACTATTAATCGTCATTCAGGTTCCTACCTTCAATCGGCCTACACCAATTATAGAGCTCGATCCATCACAACCTTCTTATTGGCCCTTTGCTGAGGTTGTTACTGCCATTTCGTTTTCCTAGACCTCCTCAGCGAGCCGGGTCATGACAGCTAATGTTTTCCCTATACACCGTTCAAAGTTGATTGGTTATCCGCGCTCCAGCTCTCTGAAGGGATCCCGAATATTTACCAAAGTTGGAGCACACTGCGGCCTGCAGTTGAAGTAATTTCCTTTCTTTCCCAATGCGGGAGGTCCTCCATAGGCGTCTCTATAGCGGCTTTGCACCCGATGGTTTTCCAAACGGAAAGGGAGGGTGAGAGACTTCGGCTGTATGTTTCCGGACATTCACTGTATCCTACACCCCTTCCACCGTATTCGCTGTTTTTTCTCGGCTGAACTGCATTAAGCGGTGTCCCTGGCTGCTGAACAAAATCAAGTACCATCATCCTGGGGAGTAACTATTACCCCATCTTTTCGATTCTAGAAGCTTTCCAGGCGTTACTTGAACGATGATCCTTTAACACCGTCCTCTGCCATTCAAAATTTTGTAGCATGCTATAGATGCATACTGGGAATGAATGGGCCGATAGGGAGGCCAAACAGGCGGCTACGCACAGGGTGTCGAGTGCCCAATACCTTCCCCCTGCTGTACGCCTGGGCCATTTCCCTGCTACAGATTTCTCCATCACAATACGTCGGGGTTTCCTCTCTGGCTGGCAGACATGTTGGGCGGAGGATGCTCGTGGCGCCAAACTACGGAACGTCAAACCCGTCATTGGACGGTGGTCTTCATCTAGTAGAAGGAGTCGCCTCCTGGAGGTGGTCCTGGCTCGATTGCGTCTGGGTCATACCAATCTCACCCATGGATTTCTTATGACGCAGGGGGATCCCCCGACCTGCCCTTTTTGCTCCTCCAATTGTCCTCTTACAGTCGTTCATCTCTTTGTGGGTTGCGAGGCCATCTCGACCCTTAGAAGCAAGTTCTTCCTTGATGTGCTCACTATACCTCTTCAGCATCGCTTTCAGCACATCTTATCCGAATCTTCTCACTTTCGTAGTGATCGAGTTTTTGCCTTCCTATTGGAACTGAACATCTTGTATAAGATCTAACCATCTCAGCTCTGTTCATATTTCGTTCGGTTAGGGATTTCCCCTGTCGTTAGTTTACTAACACGGTATAGCCGCATTCTTGTGTGCTGTGGAGGTCTCTGTACAATTTAGGGTGGAGTGAAAAATATGGTAAAAGAATTTTCTTCTGAATTCGATAACATAATATGGATTAAAAGTTGCTTTTTATGCCATGTAACATTCCTTTAAAATTTCATGGTGTTTGAACTAAATCTTCCACTCCCACCTAGGCTTTGAAAATTACCTCATTTATGCTGAAATGAGTGGTTTTTATTCATTTTTAGAGCAGCTCTTAGCATGATTTTGTTCAAATCATCCCAAAACTCACCGCGAGGAGGTGGCTGTTCAACGAACTCCGCCCTGCCCAACGAACCCTCTCTTCCATATGGACAATTGAACATAATTAGGCCACCTGAATGGCCAATCGTTCATTATACAACTTCATAATGTTTTTTTTTTTGTTTCAAATGCAAGCATAATGCTTCGCGATTTAATTTACATGCGAATGAACCCATCTCTAGCTTCTGAGCCAATTACAGAAGTAGATGCCTCTGTAACCATTTTGACGCATTGTTCCACAGCTTGGGTGTGGCATGGAAATTGAGGAAACATTTCCGTTGGAACGTCTTCACTATGTATAAAAGTATTGAGACATTCATTGGCATGTTCTGCTAAAACTGGTGGTGCTGTAGCTTCACACTCATGCCAGTTTTTAATATCTGTATAATCACAGGAGTTGAAGTTCAGCCGCGGAATTCAGAACTCTCGGACTTCACTGTTGGTCTTCCATTTATTACTCGATTTTGAGATTCGACTTAAGACATCTTCTCTGATGCCTTTTCTGCCATCAGTTAACATCCCCAGTAGGAGATTTTCTGGATGACTGAAATATGCATTTCTTTGGATAACAGGATCTATAATTTTCTTTAATTCATTATTCAAGTAGCGAGATGACTGTATTGCTTTAAACACGTGCTGGGCTCCATCCTTACAAGACGGTTTTCATTTCACTTTAAACCACACTGTAGCTTAAAGCTTAATTATAAACTCTGCAAGAATTTTTAAATTTGGAGAACGATTGTCGCTTCCGACATACAGCCTTTGTATGTGGTTCGCAATTGTAAGCCATCTGGAATGAGACATTTTCCCCTGAGATTGCGCTAGCCAAGCACTATGGAACAGATTGCCAGATGATGACTGCGAGACACATTTCGTATTATAAGTATTTTTGATCTGTGCTCAGGTCATCGGTGTTCATTGCCGGTATATTATATTGCATGGAATTATTTCAAATCCACACATACTTAAGTTGCTCTCAATTAGTCCACAAGACTTCCAATTGCCCAGAATATTTCTTTTAGGACCAATTTGTAACCGCTCCATCAAGCATAGTAAACAAATGAAAGAGTAAGGAGAGCTTCATATTGCGTGCAACGATATAAACCATTGCGTACGGACGCTAAGCTTTCAGTTCAAATATCTGATAACTTCATTTTTAATTTCCAGTATTTAACAACCGCTTCCATCGCATCGACAGCCACCAGTCCGCCTCCATGTTTAACTTTTCGTTTTCGTATCAAAAATTTTATATAGCTCATTCAGCAATGTCTTCTTTCCCGAGACCCTCCACAGGATGCTCGGGTGTAAATGTTTCCTAAATTACAAAAGAACATGACTGCTATCAGAGAAATATGTTCTTCACTAATCGTTCTTCGATAGTTACTTCGTTATTTTTCCGGTCGAAAATATATACTTTGATTCCAGTTCCGTCTCCGGCTCTTTTTTAATTGATTTTCGCACTTTCTGACGCTCTCCTCGTATCCCTACCTTCTGTCAATAAACAAGCGACAAATCGCTCTTTGGATAACTAGGCCCAACGAATCATGCCAATTGTCGCAGAGGCAATGCTGCACACCCATTTGTCATGAGATACCTTGCAACTATAAGAAAGCTGAATTCGCATTGAACACATTTACGAAGTGGATCGCTCTGACGGTAGGAATTTATTGTTTCTGCCTTGTGGTTCTGCCAGCGCTTTCACCATCACACCAGTGTTGTTACTAGATCCCATATGTTTCACTTAATTCTTCGCAAGTTTCATCAACGATATAATCGGAAACGATCGAGCTTAAAGCTTCTTTCATTTTTCTTTATTGCTCTAAATTTCAATTTAATTTCTTTGTTTCCACCTTATTCAACCCTTCCCATTACCATTTTTCCACAGATCTTTGGACCAGAAAGGAATGGGTTCTTTCGGAGGTACCTATGCAGACTTATCACAGCAAACATACGAAAAAACTTGAACATTTTCAAACTGCCAATGTCAAGACGTTGAATTTTTTCGCCTTCATTATCTGAAAATTTTAACTTTCTATTCATAATTCTCATTACGTTTTGCTTTGGGAGTTCTAAAAAGATTGAAATATTTATTGTAATGCTTCCGTATTAATTGCACAACACGATTGTTTGACACAATTGGAATTGAAGCGATTTTCCAAATTTCTTCAACGATTTTTCCATAATTATTTCTGATATTTCCAGCAATGCTGATTCTATAGTCCCGACCTTTGAAGCCTTGGGTCATCGTTATATTATGCTAAGTCTAGCACTTAAGAACATCTGCAACAGTTTGATAAAATAATTCATTTATTTAGGAAGGAGCACCAAAAAACGGGGCAATCAACAACACTCCTCGTAATGGGAGTTCTTTGTACCTTCATTTTAAAAGTTACAAATTCTGGAAATTAATAACATAAATCTTGCATAATTGCTTAAATTAAACCTTAGTAAATTAAAAAATTAAAAAAATTGAAATAAAACATCAAGAAATTAGCTGCGTTTCCAGAAGCCCGACTGCAGCCCGGCGGGCACACAGCGCACTTTATGGCATCGGTTCCAGCGCCCGTTGCGCCACTTCTACGCATGTAAACCTCACATTCAGGACGCCCGTTTGTTAAATCTCGAATTTTGCGGACATTAGTAAACGGAGGGGGCGGGGGGCGGCGGAAGGGGGAAAAACCTTTCTTTTTGTTTTACAAACAAATTTCTTTACCAAAACATGCTTCGGAAATGGCTGCCCCAAAGTTTTTTAATATTTTAGTTCAACTTTTTATATTAAGGATACTCAATATATCGATATTCATTTCATAAAATAATATAAGTATAAGACTAAGAGTATTGTTTACAATTGTCAGGCTGATCCGACGGGCACGCTCGGCCGTTTCCACGGGATACTCAAATTTCCTGTTCTACGATTGGTTAATGCAATTTTTTCCAATTCGAAGCGAGTTTCTGGCTACGAGTTTTGCACAACGTGGCTGGCATCGGCTTGTGGACGCAGCTATTAATAACCCATTAAACTATAATTTTCTGCGCCCACAGCCCACACATGCCACATCTCGCACCATTACGGCAAACATTTGATAACTGAGAGGTAGGCTTTATCTTTCAGACCTGCCGCTTCCCCCTTCCACCCCCTACCTGCATCTAAATTACGTTACATGCCAGCGCCATCTAACGTGATTTAAGATATCAAGGCTTAATACGAGATTCATAATGCATCATTTTCGTAAATTATTTGCCACTAATCAGTTTAAAGTAACATGAAAGAAACGAGCACAAATAAACGTAAAGCACAACGCTTGCACTGGGCGGGGCGGAAGACCTTTTTGAAATCCTAATGCATATTTTTGCACAAGTATTATATTATCAAGAGGCAACTATTTAGGGGGGGGGGGTATAACGTTATTGAAATTCGTCAATGCTTCTTATTACTGGACTCTGTACTTCACTAATATATATATATAATATGATATATATATATAATATATATATATATATATTATATAATATAATATATATTATATATATATATATATATTATATATATATATATATAATATATATAATATATAGAAGAGAGAGATAGAGAAGAGAGAGAGAGAGGAGAGGAGGAGAGGAGCTTCGTTCTCTGCTAATTAATTTCCCGTGTGTGTGTTAAAATTATTTGAAATAGCTTGTATTTAGTCGCTGTTTTATTTCTTATATGGATGAATTGTTAACTTAATTGTTTTAGCAGTGTTAAATCTGTAGGATGCAGAAGACCCCAGTACGTCTATTTCATTCTCTCTCTCTCACTCTCTCTCTCTCTCTCTCTTCTCTCTCTTTCTTACTCTCTCTCTCTCTCTCTCTCTCTCTCCTCTCCTCTCCTCTCTCTCTCTCGCTCTCTCTCTCTCTATCTCTCTCTCTTCTCTCTTCTCTCTCTCTCTCTCTCCCTCTCTCATCTCTCTCTCTCTCTCTCCTCTCTCTCTCTCTCTTCTCTCTGCGTTCTCTCTGCTCTCTCTCTCTTGACTCTCTCTCTCCTCTCTCTCTTCTCTCTTCTTTCTCTCCTCTCTCTCTCTCTCTCTCTCTTCTCTCATCTCTCTCTCTCATCTCTCCTCTCTCCTCTCTCATCTCATCTCTTCTCTCTCATTCGTCTCTCTGACTCTCTCATCTCTCTCCTCTCTCTTCTCTCGTCTCTCTTCTCTCTCTCTTTCCTCTCTCTCTCTCTCTCTCTTTTCTTCTCGTCTCTCTTCTCTCTCTCTCTCTCTCTCTCTCTCTCTCTCTCTCTCTCTTCTCTCTCTCTCTCTCTCTCTCTTCCTCTCTCTTCTCTCTCTCTCTCTCTCTCACTCTCTCTCTCACTTTCTCTCACTCACTTCTCTCTCTTCCACTCTCTCTCTCTCTCTCTCTTCTCTCTCTCATCTCTCTCTCTCTCATCTCTCTCTCTCTCTCTCCTTCTCTCTCTCCATCTCTCTCTCTCTCTCTCTTCTCTCTCTCTCTCATCTCTCTCTCTTCTCTCTCATCTCTCTCTCTCTCTCTCTCTCTCTCTCTCTCTCTAAGCGAGACCTACAGCTTTACTTGCAATCCTAACATTGAACATCCTTTTTTTTTCGAACTTGGGTTCCTAAAAGAGTTATGAAGAGGTTCCCTAAATTGTCAGACTTCTATCTTAACTTCTACCTTTGCGCCATTTTGATTTGTATGCTAAGAAATTATGAATTTTAGTATGTATGAAACTATGAATCATCTAGTAAATTGCGCTCCACTTCCAAGCGCTTGACAGTTCCTTTGTTCAGTTTTAATATGTTGTTATATTCTGTCTTCAGGAAATGAGAAGTGAAAAGCCATGCAAAGCCTGTGAGGAAAAGAGCAAGTCTTACGCTTCTGAGATGGATCAATTCAAGATGAAAGTGATGACGGCGGAGTTAGGGCAGCAAGCAAACGTAGATAAAATCAAAGAGTTGTAAGTTTATGGTATTTATTATTATTAGTAGTTGTAGTAGTAGTATTTATAATTTGAAAGGAATATGTAAAATTATTAAATTATGTTTATCACATCGTTAAAGAAGCAGATGTTAAGACGTCGGGTTTAAGTGTGTTTGTCATAAAAGAAATGTGTAGGTAGGTGGAAAAACAACTTTTGTGTCATTATGTTTCAGCTCTTTCCAATTACTTCTCGTTCCTTGGACTATGACACTACAATTGTAGTTAGAAGTGCATGTGATACATTCATATCTGAGGTATTGCTTGAATGGAAATAGAAGTGCGTCTATTATCTATGACTGTGAGTAGAAGTAGAAGCGCATCTTCATATATTAAATTAAAGTTAATAAAGTTTGCGTGAATGTATGGAAACGTTATTAAATCAAGTCAGGATCTGTATTGCTAATAAAGTTTTTTTGTATAGTAGAACATAAAAAGAAGTTGGTTATCAAGATGAATAGAGAAAATGTTTCATTATATTTATATCGCTCATCACAAGATGTCTGAAATGATTTTATTTTGATGCGTATTGGTTGAGAAAGAAAATAGAACAGTGAGTGACCATGTGACATGTTGGAAATTTTGATGTCATTGAAAGATGTATGGAGTTGTAATGAAGTGTTAAAGGAGTGAGGATGAATGTGTGGATGATGTTTTTGGAATTTTCCTTTCTCTGATGGAACGAATGGTTAAATGCATCTCTGAAGCTTGATGTTATTTCCAAATAAGTTTTGATAATAAACTCAATGGATATTAGTATGTTATGGTATATTATTTAAAAAGGAAATGTGATAGCAAATTTTAATAAGCAGGAAGGGAGAGGGTGACGGTAGAGGTGGGTAAAAAAAAAGGCCTGAATAAAATTATTTTATAACATTTGGCAACTTTTTGTTAAATTACTGAACTGAAGAAATATGTGAAACAGAATGTGAAAGAAATCATTGATGAGGTCAATTGCTTCTAAACAAATATTATAAAACTTTAGAAATTTATTTGTTGCATTTTAATAGTCTATTTAAATTAGGTATTAAAACTATTTGTGATTGGAGTTTTATTTATTTTAATATATTTTTCTTGTTGTGTACTTAAATTGTTATTTTTAGAGAATCTGACATCGAAAAACTTGGAGTTTTAAATGAATCATTCAAATCGGATATTGCTTCACTTATGGAAACTTCACAAAAGAAGGCTGAAGAATTCGCAACTGACCTACTTTATTGGCAGAAGAAGGTAATGTGTCGTAAGTTTTTGATAATAAATTTCCTTTTATACAATATGATAAAACCTATTCATTGCTTTTTTGACAGTTATACCTTCCTCTTAATCCTGCTATTCATCACTTCTAGGTTTTGTTTTTGTTTTCTTCTTCTTCTTTTCTTCTTCTTCTTCTTCTTCTTCTTCTTTTTCTTTCTTCTTCGCTTTCTTTACAGGACTCTTTCCAGTTTCAGTCATTCTCTTGTACATTAAATGCTCTTGATTTTCATCCATAACTCATTTCTCTGTCTCTTCTTCACAAGAGACTTCGATTCAGTTTTCCTATATCTAGTTCTTCCGTTATTCCTTTTCTTATTTTTCTCAAATAAATTTTATTTTTAATTGAAAATTTTAACAATTCTTGTTAACCTTTTAATTTTTTTTTGTTTTTTTCCTTTAATTTTATTATATTCTGTTCTCTTTTATGTTTATATTATATTTCCATTCATCATTCCTTGTATATGTATATACCCCTTTCACTAATGTATTATTAATTTTTCTATATTGTTAATTTCCTTCATTATTAGATTTTGTTCCTGTTTGTGAAAAATTTCCTATTTCTTTGTTCCAGTGTGATGCAAGAGGAGAAGAAATCTGTGAACGTGAATCTGAAATTCGTCAAAATGAAGTTGTTATACTGGAACTACAAGCTGATTTAGGACTAGAAAGACAAAGGAACGCCTCTCTCTCTTCTGAGATTGACCTTCTTCAAAAACAGGTATGTGACGTTGACTAATAAAAGGTTTGCAAAGATAAGTAATTGCCAAGAGGGGTTTTTCGCCGGTTTTTGCATTCTAAACATTTAAAAAATTAATTGAGATGCTTACGCCGTTAGTGCTTATACTTCGAATTTAATCTTAAATGGGATTTTGGTTTTAATGTAACTATGGCCGAATTGTAACAGAATAAGATTCTTTCTTTGATTTCACTTAAAAAACCTTATTAGGTTTAACCCTCATCATTTTCATTATTATTCTGACTGATTATTTTATAAGTAGCTTTGTTAAAAGTAATAGTGAATCGAAAATATAGATTATAGTGAGATGAGATTAAATTTTTTACTGTGAATTGTGCCTCTTCTTGTTAAGCTTGTAACGTTTTAATGTGCTGTAGTTACTCGCTCATAAGTGTTGAAATCTTTGTTGGATGTTTTTCACAATATCATTGTGGACTTTACCCCTTCCACAGATTAAATTGGGGAAAAGAACTTAATTTAATTATTTATTTATCTTGTTTATAATTTAAACAATATAACTTTAATCATACCAAACTATCAAGGACTTTTGCATTTATTTATTTATCTTCCATTAATACAAATTCGGAATCAGATCAAAATCAATGGGCAACATGTCCTGATTTATACTGCTTTGTCTTCCTTTGTCTCTTGAATATTCCTTTCAAAGCATTGTGTCTACTATTTTTATTATTATTTTATTATTATTATTATTATTATTATTATTATTATTATTATTATTTTTATCTCTTTCAAAGCATTGTCTATTATTATTATTATTATTTTATTATTATTATTATTATTATTATTATTATTATTATTATTATTATTATTATTATTATTATTATTATTATTATAGGTTGAAGGACTTGACATGAAAATGAAAAGGATTATCGGCTTTTGTCCGCGTGATATTAGAATTGAATGTGGCTTGACTCAAGCGAAGACTTTAGACGAGGCAGAACTTGAGGAGAAGGTATTTAGGTTTAATAAGCTATGCAATTCTAAGTGTATTTTAAAAAATGTACCCTCTTATTTGGCTATTATAAGTGTGTGCGCGCTCGCTTCTCTATATCTGTGAGTTGTTAAAAATCTTTATATATACCAGTGTGCCTTAGCTTAAATTTATATTTTATGATGATGACTACCGTATGTTAGCGCTTATTATCAAATTACTCGAGGTTTAGTAGTAGTAATTGTTGTTTTTATTGATGTGATAGTTTAGTAATATTTGTTGTCACTGATGATACTGCTTCTATCGTGTGTGCTTATTTTAGTAAGGAATTAATTTGTAAAAAGATTGGGAAGCACTTAGGTTAAAAAAGAAACCTTTGTTAATATTACCCAGTGACATACTCACTTCCTTTTATTCAAATCATATGGCTCTAATTTTTATTTTTTGTTTTTGTTGTAGATAAGTAAATACCTAGAGGAGAGTCACCGGCGGGAGTCAGAGCTTAAAATATTGTTGCAAGAAAAGGACAAAGAATTTGTTAAACTGCGAATTTCTTTGAGTGAACAAATTAATCAGAAAAACGAAGGTAAAATTTAACCAAGGGGAAAGTTGGGAACGTTGTACAACTCCAACTTTTTTTTCTTTTTTTTTAACTTACTCAAATTCTACAGTTAGGGTTTTATCATACCCCCAGTTTTGATAGCACCTTTCATATCTCTTAAGTTGTTAATTCTATTCTGCGTTAAATAAATATAGAATGTTGAGAATTTTAATATTAACCTATCCAGTTTTTATTCTTTCCACCTAAAAATATGAAAAGTTACTTATTGCTTTAATTATATCGCCTATTGATTTTTATATTTGCTTACTCAGAATTAGAGAATCTCACAAGATCGATAGAAAAGCTTGAAGAAGAGATGGGTCAGTTAACGATGTCGCTCAATATTTCTTCTGAGTTCTTTTCTACTTCGTGTAAAACTTCCTCATATTTAGACTCAAGAGCCAGGGAAATCGAGGCTTTGCAAGAACAGGTTAATAAGTCGTTGAGGAGGGTTAGTAAAATGGAGGACAAATTTTGGCAATGGGAAAGGAAAAATAATATATTGGCGTAGATTTTTAAAACAAATGATCTAACACCACATGTGTGGATAAGTCATTATCGGCAAATATTCGTTATTCAGAATTGCCATATACACGAATGTTTTCCATCTCTTGTTGGTAAAATGACAAATCAAATGATTATTCGAATTTAAAAGGTCGGTGAACAGCACATCATGTATTTTGTTTGTTTAAGGTTTGTGCTTGGGGTTTTAAGGTTTGTTTGCGTCTGTTGCAGTTTGAATGACTGGACTGGGAAGACGTAGAGGTGGGAGCGGGCGGGGGTTCTCTATTTACTTTGCCAACGTCCGTTCCCTACGAGCTAATCATGAGTGGATTACTTCTTCCCATCCAATTGCCGAGGTCCTCTATTTGAAGAGATTTCAACGCTACACCACACTACTGAGTGGTTGGGCTTCTACTCATATGATGCCAGGAGGGATGAGCCAAAACATTCAGTACTTCTCAACGATCTGGAACAAGTTAATTAAGGAACCTAACACACAATCCCAGAGCAAAACAAGCCAGTTCTTCAACACGCTTGACTTGTGTTTCACCACTACTCCTTCTCGATATAAATACACCATTTTCCCTCCTATCGATAAACTCTGTCACAAATCTAAAAAAAATGCTTGTTATTATAAATTAAATGAATGCAGGAATTAATTACCTCATGGATTAGTAATATACTTCTGCTTTCTGAACGTCCTTTTGCTTATAGGTTAATCTGATGGTATAGTAACAATGACGCTGCGGGTTAACTTTAAAAGATCTTCTCCAGTATATGTGTATTGCGAAGTTCTGTACTTTATTGGTGTTGTATATCTTTGAGTTCAATTTTTTCCTCTGTACTGTATATCCTTATATTAGATTTTTTTTCCTCTGTACTGTATATCCTTGTAGTCGTTTCCTTTCTCTGTACTGCCTCTTCTTCTTCTATGGTGTTTGTATTCTTTCTCTTGTTTTTGATACTTTTGTATACTTTATCTTATTCTTATCTCATTATATATCATTTAAATATTAAATACAAATTTTTATATTAATATCTTCTTTCTTTAAAAGACCATGATCCACCACCTATGATAACTCTGACCACAATATCGTTGTTCTTAATTTTAATACTTTCTCTCCAACAGCTCCACCATGCCCTAAACGTATTTTCTGGCATTTTAATGGGACTAATTAGGGGGCATTGCGTCGCTTCTTTGATAACTATTATTGGAATGAATCCTGTTATCTTTAATTAAATCTTTTTCTCCCCAAAATCCATGGTTCGATGGCGTCTGTTCTCATTCCATTCAGGAGAGAGATACATCTGTTTAGGGCATGGAAACACACTCGTTCTCCTATCACTCTTACTAATTTTCATTCTGCTAGAAATCGTTGGAAGGATATTATTAGACAGGCTAAGCACACTTTCACTAAAAGAAAGTGTGCTAACCTCTTTCGTTTTCTGGCCTCTTGCCATAAAACGTCTCTAACAACTTTTGTTAATCTGCCTTTCTTCCCTTTATTCGCTCTGACGGATCTGTAGCTAATTCTCCTTCTGAAAAGGCTAATCTCTTCGGCCTCCTTTTTCATCTAATTTCACCCTCAACGATTCTGGTATCCCTCCCCCTACTTCTTCTCCCTCAGGTATCCCATGTCTCTACCTGGGATTACACATGATCAGGTGTATGAGACCCTGAGATCTATGAACGTGAGGAAGGCTAGTGGCGTCCGGATGGCATTCCTCCCCGTTTTCTGAGGGAGTGTGCAACTGAGCTGGCGCCTGTCCGTTTTCAACTCTACTCTCTATGCCTTAATACTAATATTTTTAATCAATGCTGGAAGCGTGCATATGTTCAGCCGATCCCAAGAAAGGGTAGCCGTTCTGATCTTTCAGACTATTGTATTATAGTTCTCACCTGTATTCTATCTAAAATCTTTGAAACTCTCTTTAACTCTCATTTCTTGGATCATCTGATCTCACTGACTTATGGTCTTTTGCCCTTAGGGACTATGGGTAGTCTTGTGTGGTGGCGCTTGACATATCGAAAGCTTTCGACCGTGTATGGCACACGTCACTGCTCTCAAAGCTCCCTTCCTTTGGGTTTCCTCATTCTCTTTGCTTACTCTTATCAAGCTTACTCTGATCACTCCATATCAGCATTCGTTGATAAAACGACCTCTTCCTCCTTTCCTGTTAATTGTGGTGTTCCTCAAGGTTCTGTTTTATCTCCAACTTTATTCTTACTTTTCATCAACGATCTCCTCAGCTGCACTTCTAACTCTATTCACTCAACGTCGATAACTCAACTCTCCATTCTTCTACTCATTTCAAATCTGCTCCTTCTTTTGCATCTAGAATTGCCTCACGTCTACAACTTTCCGATTCTATTCTTGCGGATCTGGATGGGATTTCCCGGTGAGGGTCACAGCAACCTTGTAAAATTCAACTCTTTTTAAAAACTCAACTTCTTTATATCTCCCTCTCAAAAACCCCCCCAACTTTCCTATCTCCTTCGACTGCTCTAACGTCTCACCTTTGAACAACATAAACATTCTTGGTCTGAACATAAACAATAAATTGTCTTGGAAACCTCACATCACAACGGTTGCTAAGGTAGCCTCAAAGAAGCTGGGATTTCTCTTTAGGCTGCGGGAATTTTTTTCTTCAGCACAGCTACTCCAGTTATATAATGGCCTTATCCGGCCTTGTTTGAAGTACTGTTCTCACATTTGGGGGAACTCCAGCTTCACCCTTCTTTTGGATAGGGTTGAGTCTAAGGTTAAGAGACTAACAAACTGTCCCCTACTTTCTAACTCCCCTGGACCCTTTATCTCTGCAATGTGACGTTGGCGCACTATCTCTCTTCTATAGGTATTACAACGGCAGATGCTCGAGGGAGTTGACCTCTCCTATTCAACCACCATTGCGTCGCCCTCGTAGCACAAGGGGGTACCTTACTCTCGAATGTTTTTGTGTGAGGATTGAAAATCCCAGAATCTCTTGCTGTGGTGTTTCCTCCTTTCCAGCCACTTCCGCTCTGTGGAACTCCTTGACATCATCTGCTTTTCCTCCTGTACTTAGTCTTTCTCTCTTTAAAAGCCCATGTCTATGCCCACCTGAGAAATTTGCGTTAGGTTTTGGGTTGGGTGGGTTTCCCATATTTTACATTGTCCCCTCCTTGAAAAGGCCCGTGAGTGATGATAATCTGTAAAAAAAAGAAGAAAAAAAATTACCGCTTCTTTGGTTATTGCTTGAATTCCTCTTCAGTTGTTCACTTTCTCAATTTTTAATGTTTAAGTGTATGTTTTCTGCCTGTATGTTAGTGAGTGAGGCTTCTTAATCTTTGCTACTGTATTCTGTGCTCTTATTTTCCCTATTCATTGCTCATAATATCTTCATAACTATTTTATACTTAAAGTATTCATATTCATGGGTATATTTCAGGTCTGTGGAATCGGGGTATAATGTATTCCGACTCTTGTTCAGACTCGGATTCGAATTATTTAAAATTATACGATTCCGCTTCCAACTATTGAGGGACATGTGATTTTACAACCCTACATTGATTCCATTTCTGGTTCCAAAAGGCTTATTAATCCGATTGTGATTCGTAGCTCTGAGCATATCATAAATTTAATAGTAAAAGATTCATACTCAAATTCTAATTAGCCATACTTATATAGTATACCTTCAGAAGAGAATTTATATAACATATATTTTCCTTATAAATGTAATTTTCTTTCTTGCATTTTTTTCATATATTTTTCCAATAAAAATTGCAAAAATTTCTTAATATCATCTTATACTTCTCAAACTTCCGTCTTAGTTATTTAATATATTAGTTTGACCTCACTAACATAACATAACATTATTTTCCAGGGAAATCTGATGTACAGGAGACCTTTCGTTCCCATTGTATCTGAATTTTAATTAAATATGTAAGATAAAAGTTTGACCTAATTACCCTAAAAAAGAGAAATATTGTTTAACAGGGTAAAGTATTACCTTGTTTAGTAAAGAAGTAAGAAAAGAATCGTCTATTTTACTAAACAAGCCGTCTTAGATATGGCCATAAATTGCACAACCTTTATCTTTCTAATAGACTATCCATGCAGACACATTCACCTCATTAGTTGTTCTTGATTCGATTGTCATAGAAAAACTTTAATATTAGCTTATATAATAAACTTAATTGACTCTTAGTTTCGCCACTTCTAAGCATACTTACTTCCGCAGACAGTCCTGACCAAGTAATGTTGTTTTAGACAACTTGTTTTACCAACTACTACTACTCCATACTTCCATTTTTAATAAACTTTATAACTGATAGAAGTAGAGATTGAATCAATTTACTCATGAATTTATCATTTGCACCTATGAAGGAAAATTCTGTGCTTTTCAAAACTTTAACAGGGAATTTTGTTTGTTTAGAATGAAATGAAATTAGTTTGCTTTAAAGAAAAAAAAAAAGATACATTGAATTATTTATGTGTGAAATATTTGTAACTAATAACTTGATGAAGTGCTTCTGTGTTAGTTGAATGTTTGTATTAATTTAATATTGTTAATAATGGAGACAAAAATTAATGAGAATAAAGGTTAGTTTCTTTTCACGCAGAACTGTTCCTCGTAAATCCAGCGAAGACGTCATTGAAGAATTAAGAGAAGATTTAAATGATGCGAAGAGGTTGATGAGATCGGCACGAGAGGAAGCAAGAAGCGAGAGACTTGAGGCCGCCAAATTGAAACAACAGTTAGCAATATTGCAGGCGAGTTACTTATTAACCTACAACACACCAATTTTTTATATAAGTCCTTTAATTTTTTTTTACGCATTCACCTAAATGCAGATTTTTGTTAAATCAGTCTCAAGATCCCTATACATTTTCCAATTGTCTCAATCCTCACAACGAAGGCATCTCGAAAAGCAAGAGCTTACCCGAATTTATGAAGTTAGTATAGACTTTAGAAGGGGAGGGAATCTTTCAAATTTCAAGTTGTTAAAAGATGCCATCCCTCATCAAACTATTGGATGACTCTCAAATCATTGCCGTTTTTAGGTTGAAAGCGTAAAAAAGGAAAACTGTCCTCTTTAAATCTTATGGCGAATTGGGTTGTTATAGTAACCTGGAGAGAGAGAGAGAGAGAGAGAGAGAGAGAGAGAGAGAGAGAGAGAGAGAGAGAGAGAGAGAGAGAGAGAGAGAGAGAGAGAGAGAGAGAGAGAGAGAGAGAGGGAGAGAGAGGAGAGAGAGAGAGAGAGAGAGAGAGAGAGAGAGAGAGAGAGAGAGAGAGAGAGAGAGAGAGAGAGAGAGAGAGAGAGAGAGAGAGAGAGAGAGAGAGAGAGAGAGAGAGAGAGAATATACATATATATATATATATATATATATATATATATATATATATATATATATATATATATATATATATATATATATATATATTATATATATATATATATATATATATATATATATATATATATATATATATATATATATATATATATATATATATATATATATATATATATATATATATATATATATATATATATATATATATATATATATATATATATATATATATATATATATATATATATATATATATATATATATATATATATATATATATATATATATATTTATATATATATATATATATATATATATATATATATATATATATATATATATATATATATATATATATATATATATATATATATATATATATATATATATATATATATATATATATATATATATATATATATATATATATATATATATATATATATATATATATATATATATATATAATGATAGAAGGGAGAGAGAGAGAGAGAGAGAGAGAGAGAGAGAGAGAGAGAGAGAGAGAGAGAGAGAGAGAGAGAGAGAGAGAGAGAGAGAGAGAGAGAGAGAGAGAGAGAGAGAGAGAGAGAGAGAGAGAGAGAGAGAGAGAGAGAGAGAGAGAGAGAGAGAGAGAGAGAGAGAGAGAGAGAGAGAGAGAGAGAGAGAGAGAGAGAGAGACACAGAGAGAGAGAGAGAGAGAGAGAGAGAGAGAGAGAGAGAGAGAGAGAGAGAGAGAGAGAGAGAGAGAGAGAGAGAGAAAGAGAGGGAGAGAGAGAGAGAGAGAGAGAGAGAGAGAGAGAGAGAGAGAGAGAGAGAGAGAGAGAGAGAGAGAGAGAGAGAGAGAGAGAGAGAGAGAGAGAGAGAGAGAGAGGTGCCAGTGATTTCATTAACAGAAAAAAAGAAGTGAAATAGCATGACTGTTCTGTACATAGGTATGTAGAAAGAGACTTGTAATAAAGAAAGAGTAAACTCATCCAAATCTTGGATGGTTAGACTAAAATATTAAATAGGACGAATAAAATAACCCGTAGCCGATTGAATGAGGTGTACTGGTAAAATACTGTGTGTGGCTTAAATATATCAGTAGACCTGATTGATATTTTGTAATTGATTTAAATATTTCTTATCCAAAGCTATTATGGTTATTGTTATTATTAAAATTTCAGATTGACTTGAATCAGCAAGAGAATTAGCAAAACATTCAGCAGACAAAATATCTATTAAAATGGTAAGTATTTATCAAAATTTTCTGGCCTGGAACAGTGTATAATTGTAGTAACAAAACAAAAGCACAACAAAATTCGTTTATTTCTAACGACATTATTAGTAATGTTCCACACATTTTAAATGTGGACGTTACATTACCTACGAGTTGCATCCGCATAAACATCATCGCGAGTCAGACTTATCTTCCATTATTTTTAGGTGTGGTTGTTGCTTATAAAAGACCCACTGTTGAATGAAACCTTATTTATAAATTTAACCGAAAGTCTTGAATGAGAGTATATCAAACATGACTGTCACATGGAAAGTTTAATAAAATTTCCTGATAAGAAGCAACAACAAATCACCTAAAGAAAATTGTTGAAGTGAGTAAAGAGATTGAAGTTTGTTGAAAGATCGATTACAAATAATATCACTTTTGTTTTATAAATAATTTTAATTATACCTCTCGTTTCATTTTACACGTGAGAATATAACAAAGGCGGATCCCTCTTCGCTGCACGATAAAATTACTACTATGGTATTTAGTTAAAACGTAAATCAAAGGTCACGACCGTCTTTTAAACTTAATACTTTAAATAACTATAGCTATTACATTTAAAGTTCTCCTAAAATAAGATATATGAAAAACATTAAAACACTAATAATAAAATTAAACTTTGTCGACACTAATTATAAATAAAACTAAACGTTCTTCAACGACGGCGTCATTCCATAAAATGAAATCCTTCATCAATGTCCACGACACTCTCCATAAAATATAATCCTTCTTCAATGTAGATGACACTCCCTTAATCCGTACATTATATAGTTTAGATTTAATCAACAAACCATTTTCCTCTCTCTTCTTCCTCTCCGTCCTCCTTCCAACATATAACCTCATGTTGCCGGCTCACTCCTCCTTTCGTTAACACATCTGCTATCTGTGCTCTCATTTCTATCATTTCTTTAATAACAGTGATGTACTATCCTAAATTTTTTACTAGTCACTCCTGAAGTGGAATAGATTGCTTTACTCAATGTTTTGCTATCAGTTTTTATTTCTATAGGAACATTTTCCCCTGTAATTTCTTTCCATATGTTTTTCAAATAAATAGTTGTTTCAGCCCCTTCAACTAATGCTAACGTTTCTGCTTCTATTGTTGATCTTGCCACCCTCTTGATTTCCAAAATATTGGACACTTTTTATTACTTTCATCTACCAAACTAATTATATAACCTATTTGTGACTTCTCTTTGTTGACATTTCTCAATTCAATCTATCCACTTCCAAACCTAATTCTTCCTTCTCTTAAGTCAATTTTTATCTTTAACTCTTCTCTTCTTATTTTCCTAATTACTCTACTAACTTTCTTCATATCCTTCCTATAAGCTATCTTATTAGCCTTGCTCAAGTCACTCACACTATAAGCAATGTCCGGTCTACTATGTTGACTCACTCAATTTAGTCCTGCTAATTATCTTTACTGCTATGTCATTTCTTTCTTTTATTTAAACTTTCTCCTTTTTCCATAGGTCCATAGATCTCATCATCTGTTTGCATCTGTTTTATATAATTTTCTTGACTCATCCATAAACATCTTTCTTCTTATTTCACTTCCACTCCTATATATTTACATAATCCTTGCTCTTCTGCTCCTATGTTTAATTTTTTCTTAATTGCACCTATGACTTCTTTGAATATGTCATTTCCTCCATAGAATAAATCTTCTATGTGGGTACACATTACTCCTATTAGTTCATTATTTCTACTCCAACTAAATATTATGAGCATTTCTCTCCTCCTACTTCTTTCATCGTTTTCACCACTTTATTATACCAAATCTTATCCGTGTCTTTCAATCCATAAACTGACTTCTTTAACTTCCAAATTTTGTTTGTTCTTGCTTCGTTCGGATGTAATATATAAACTGTTCTTTCAAGTTTATCTCCTTGTAGATATGCTGTCTTAATACCCATCGTTTTACATTTCCAACCATATCTTTTTGATATTCCTATAAAGAATTTTAAAGTTTCAGTAGGACATGTGGGTACGTCTGGAGAATATTCATCTTTTTCTTTGAAACCTCTCACCACTAACCTTGCCTTACAAACCCTTCTTCCTTCTTTTCATTTTTGTCACTATCCATCTAGGGGTACAAAACTTGATTTCTCGCATTTACTTGGCCTCGCACACCTCATTTTCAACCCAGCTTTCCATCTCCTTTACTTTGCTTCTAATACCTTCTTGTCTTTAAAATTAGCAAAAAAAAAATACTTCCTCCTCATCGGGTATACGTGCAATGTTTTTTCCATTCCTTAATATCAATCCACGTTTTTTGTCCTGTTCGTAAATTCTCCACATTGTAACAATTATTCCAAATCTTCTTGTAGCTTTTCCTGCTCTTCCTATTATTTTTTATCTTTATCATTTCCCCTTGGTCTTCTCTTTTGTTTATTCGGTACCTCTCGCCTCCCTTCATAATCGATGTTCTCTTTGTGAGAACTTCTTCTTTCACTGTGTTCTTTCATTAATTTGATAATTTTCTCCCCACCCCCTCCTCTTCGGATTCTTCCAACTCTTCCTATCTTTTTTCTTTCTCATTTTCTCTTCCGGTTTTTTCTAATTCTCGTAATTCGCCTTATTTACCTCAAGAGAGCCTCCCATGTTTCTAATCTTCACTACAGTTTTGCCGTCTATTCCAATGATTCTTGCTGGACCTCCATTTTTCATTCTCCCTTTTATAATAGACTTCCTCCACTTTATAATCTCTCACATTTTCTATTAAGGCCCTTCTCATTTTTTCGCTGGCTTCCTGTTTTACGGCGTCACTCCATAAAATGAAATCCTTCTTCAACGTCGATGACATTCATAAGATGGAGTCCTTCTTCACTTTGTAGATGAAACTCCCTTCCTGTCATTATAAAAATACACTGAAAGTTTAGTGGATTTAATCAGAAATGATGATAGTCGGTTATTAAGTGATGGGTAGAGGTGTGTTGTAACCAATTGGCCAGTGATCAAAGAAAAAGTTTATTGAATCGGTAAAAGTGTCTGAAGGTCAGTAGAATTTAGCAGAAGCAAGAATAAGATGTATTATAGGAGGTGGCGTGGTTTTTTGTGATGGGACATAGTTGTGAACCCATGTTCAAAGGATGAGTCTCTGTATTGACTATTAGATACACAACAGTACAGATGTCGCGATGTTGGGTAGTTTCATTTGGTCATACTGGGCTAGTACTAAGGAGCTGGATAAAGGGTATATGGGCTTTCTTTTTTCAACTTAGTCATCTTGTTCATCAATCCATCTATCTGGGAATGAGGCTACAACCAACTTAAATATGTGGGAGATCCATAAGGGCTGTAAAGATAAAGGAAAGAAACATATATATATTAAAGGTAGTTGTGAGGTGGAGGGAAAAACATTTGAACTCAAACATTGGCAGTGATAAAGAGGCATAGGAATGAGAGATGGCTTGATGGTGTAAGAATATGTAGATATTTTGGCATTATGCAATTCCTGGTGGTGAGTAGGAGGAAGTTGAAGAATGGTAAATCAGCAGGTAGAGATGGAATACTGGTGAAATGATCAAAATGGAGGCGAGATGGTGATTAACTGGATATGATGGAAGTTGTGTAACAAATCGTTTGTAGAGGATGTAGTTCCAGAAGGCTGTAGGAGAGCACTGATAGTACCCTTGTATAAGGGTAAAGGTGATAAGGAACTAGAAATTACAGGGAAATTAGTTATTGAGTTTTGTAGGGAAGATATATGCGGGTATTTTGTTTGAACTAATGTGTCAAGTGACAGGGGTTGTTGTTAAAGAACACTGTGCATTTATTATTAGTGGTGGAGAATGTGTAGATAAATTTTTTACATTGAAGCAAATGAGAGAGAAGAACAACGAACTTTATTTAGGTTTTATAGACTTGCGACAGGCGTATGACCGGATTAGTTGGGAAGCTCTGTGGCAGGTGTTGGTGGTAGACTTCTGAATGGAATCAAAAGTAGATGTTGATAGTGTGTATAAATGGAGTGAAATGAATGGTTTAATATTAATAGGAGAGTGAAACAGGGTTGTGTTGGGTCTCCGTGGCTATTTAATTTGTATATGGATGGAGTAATGAAAGAATTTAGGGTAGAGGTGTCAGAGGAGGGTGTTGAATTGTTGGAGAATGGAGGGTACCTTGTTTATTGTACTCAGATAATTTGGTTTTATGGGATGAACCTGAAGATTGCTAAAGAGGTTATGCTTGGTATGTAAAAGGAGGGGATGGAAAGTAAATATAGATAAGAGAAAGGTGAGGAATCTAAAGTGTGAAATCATGTTGGATGGTGGGCAACTGGAATAAGTATCTGTGTTTAAATATTTTGGCTATATGAAGGATGAAAATGGAACGGATGAAGCCGAGTGTAGTAAGAAAATTGTGAGTGGGAATCAAATCTTTGGTGAATGCAAGGGAGAGTCTCGAGTGCGCTAGGATTCTGCAAGAGGATATTAATGTATAGTAGTGAAGCTATGGCGTGGAATAATAATATATATATATATATATTATATATATATATATATATATATTATTATTATTATTATATATTATATATATATTATTATTATTATATTATTATTATATATATATATATATATATATATATATATATATATATATATATATATATATATATATATATATATATATATATATATTGCAGCCTTTTCCTATGGATAATCTTTGGGGCATATTAGGTGTAAGAAGTATTGATAAAATAAAGAAAACGTATTGAGAGTTGTGTGGTGTGATGAAAGGAGTAAGCGAGTTTATTATTAATGTGGCTTAATCATTTGGAAGAATGGATGGTAATCGATTGGTTAAGCGGTTGAATAGTCGTGTGGTGCGAAGCCACTGGCTGGGATCGAGTCGGCAAAAGAGTGTGCATAATAGGAGTTAATGGCATAGTTTTGTGAGGGAATATGGTTGTGAGCCTGACCAAGTCATGAAATCCAACACAGACGAGAAATCACAATGGGGGTCTGTCGCGGTGAGTGTAGCTCTATGGTAGATTTTGGCTGCGACGGGTTTGCACTCAAGGGTATGAAGGGATTTCTTGGTCGGCTAGGTCGTTCTTAATTTCTTGTTTCAGGCGCATGTTTGCACAAACCGCCCCCAGTCTGTGGGGGAGCCAAAGGGAGACTGATGCTGAAAAATATTAAAGAAAAATTCTTAACTGTTAAGCCGATAGATAACTATATATAAGAGCTGCCTTATTTTTTTTTTCTTTTGTAACCTTCAACACATAAAAAAGGAAACCTACTTTCATTCATTCAAACATACTTTGTACTTCATAAAATTTAGTATGCTGCATTGCCTTCTATGCGGATACATTGACATCTTAGATTTACGTTTCTCTCGTTTATATTCATTACTACCATAAGAAAACTTCCTTAGCTTGTCGAAGAGTTCCAGCTACATACATTTTTAACTTAAAAAAAAAAAAATCTTAGTGTGTGTGACCTTCATTAGCTTCATTTAATCAGTTGAAATTTTTTTTTCTACACATTTTTATCCAATCTCATTTGCTTTTGTGTCTGATTTCCTAGAATATATCATAGATTAAGTTTGTACTTTCTCATAGGAATTCTTTTTTTTGATCAGTTATTCTCTGAAGGCAACATCCATTTAAAACAATTTTAAGTAAAATCTAAGAAGCCTTTAATTTACCTTCATTTTAATAAAATTGAATCTACTTTTAAAAGTAAGCAGAATCTTTTGTAATAATTTCCGAACTCCGATTTATTCCTCCCTTTTCTAGTTAGCTACGTTATTATACATTTTTTTTTTTCATTTAAAAAAAATATCACCCTGCTATTGCATACTTAAAACCTTTTTTTTATTAGTTGATATGTAAGATTATGTTTTTTGACTTTTTGATATATATATATATATATATATATGATATATATTATATATATATATATATATATATATATATATATATATATATATATATATATATATATATATATATATATATATATATATATATATATATATATATATATATATATATATATATAAGATTTTCCCTCTTATACCTATGGCTTATGCGATGTAACAATTAAATTAAGTAAGAATAATAATAATATAAAGGGCTAATGTCACATAAATTCTACCCCAGATCCTCTGATTGGCTAATACTATCACAGTACCACTTTGTTCCTTTGATAGAAAAGTCGCTGAATTTATCATTTTTAATGTGATCAAACAAAATTGATCCCAAAGGCAAATCATTTTTGTTACAAAGTGACACTTGTAAGCTCTGCCCACTAGGCTAGGGAGAATAATCGCTAATTTGCAATGAACTATGGGAAAATAAATCTCAAGACTGCTTTAAGTAAAAAAAATTCTTTTGAAAATGTGGCCCTTTTTATCATAGAAGCAACTTCATAGATTGTGATTAGATTTTGCTCTGAAAGACCAAACTTTCAGAAAATAAAGAAGCCTAATTGTTAGCAAATATACATAGGTTGGACTAAGCTGGATTTAGACTGGTTTCTCTAAAGGTGGTATCATCATTGAGATATGATATAACCCTTTATCATGGGTTATACCACCGAATGAAATTTCAGGAAAATGTAAAGTTTGCTTGAAGAATCAATACACATACAAATTATTTTATTAACTCACACATGATTTTTTCTCTCAATTAAAATTAGAACACTTTTATCATGACCCTAGTTTTATTGTTACTATTTTAACAGTCTTTAATGGTATTACACCCAAAATCGTTATGATCATCATCCCCAGTAATAAATAAGGCTATTCTAGCATTTAAAGTCTTCTTAGTGAAAAAGTAAATAACTTAGGAAACATCCCTTAAGTACAAAAATAATGTTAAATACAGTATGCATATATAGTTATGACTAAGTTGACACAGCCTGTTATGTATGATAAAAACAAATCGGACAAGATTAATAGAGCACCTAAATACAAACATATCGTACTGGCATTTATCTATCTATTCATTGTCGTATAATAATAAATTAATTAAATTATATCACCTTGTTTGTAATCATCAGCTGTTATACTATTTTCATACAAAAGTGGAAATCAGTGACGGCCGGGTTGTCCCACACTGCAATTCAGGGATTAAGTATTGTATTGCTAGTTGGACTATGTGTATTAATCATCTTAACATATACCACGTTATATATTTCTTCCTTAGTTCCAGAACAGACGTTTATCATTTTCAATGTTAGGATTTAATTTCAATTTCCCTTGGTAGCCTCTATTCCCCCTTTTGTATGTGCGTACATAACATACTGTACTTTACAACTATTTATCAATAGAAAAAAAATAAACAAATTATTGGTTGAAATGCTCTAACAGAAGAATTTTCTGATATAAGATATGTTAAATATGCTCAACATATTAAAACAGGAGGATTTTGCCTCATAACTTTTAAATTTTGTTGTTGAATTTACAGTTCATAATATTTATAACAAGTTTACAAACTAAAAAAACATTTTGTTTAAGGGACAAAGAAATTAAATTTTAAAAAAAAATATTTAAATTATAAAACATTTAGTTAAAAATCAAAAAAAGAAAAAATTTAACAGTTTCATCTTTAAAAAAATAAAACCTTTAAAACAAAGAAAAATCCCAGAATACATAGTTTTGCACTACACTACAATAGGTAATTACAAGTACTTTTTAACTTCTGCGTTTTTGATAAGCATCCAAATTGCTTGATCTAGTAATTGTACTCTTTATTAATTTCAGACTCAAATAATACAGTTGAAATTCTTCAGAATCTTTCATTCCAAAACAGAAGAAAAATGAATCAGTTGCTTAATCCGCCTGAGAAGTTATAAATTAAAGATCTCATTTTGTAGTATCAAGATGGCAGAAACAAGACTATATGTAGAAGAAAATCTTGTCATATATATATTTGTACTTTTTAGTGTTTAAGTTTTTGTAACGAAATTTTTGTACTAATAAATTTTTTATTTTACTGGTTCTTTATTGCTATTATTCTTCAAAGGTTTTTATTTTACATTTGTTCATTCACTGTCTACATCACTATTAACTGGACGAAGGCGAATCTGCTTTGCCGAAGGATTCACTCAAAGATGTCCATTCATCTAACCCATCTTCCACTGGACAGTTCTGCTGGGGCAACATTTAACTTGCAAGTTCCCCACGGCTCTTTCACCATATTAGCAGAAATAAATTTTTCACCGGTATGCTTTTTAACGGTGTATTCTTATGCCCTTGAAATTCTTGGATTAAAAAGCTTTTTACTTGAAGAATTTGGCGTGTCGTAAATTTGAATGATCTGAAGGTGTATTGTAATTTGTGTAACTATTATTTGCAGATGGGGTTCGGAACTATGGTTTGATTGTGATTTCTGCTATAAGGACTTTATTAAAATAATTTGACGTTCAAAGGGTGTCAACCCATAAATTATTTGAATAGTGTCCCATATGTTCTTGGGGAGAATGATTAGACCAATGATTCCCCTCGGACCCCTTCTCATGCCTTTATTTCGACCAGAGCGATCTGAACTGGCACTTGGCGGTCTGGTAATCGCCAAAATCTCTGGTGAGCTGCCATTGAAGAATCCAGGGTCATAATGGTTGGCAAGTCTGATGAAAATGGACTTGGCAAACGATTCATGATGCTTCTCTTATACTTAACGATAAAAATATTAATGAGCACCTTAAAAATGTCTAAAAATTTATATATATATATATATATATATATATATAGCATATTATATATATATATATATATATATATATATATATATATATATATATATATATATATATATATATATATATATATATATATATATATATATATATATATATATATATATATATATATATATATATATATATATATATATATATATATATATATAACTTCACACTCTCTTTCCCCAAGACTGGTATGGTGCATACCATGCCACGGAAACAGAAAAGTAGTAGAACATAACACAAGTTAAAAAAAAGGATAGCCTTACAACCCCCTTTATACCCATTAGTGAGAACTTGTCGCAGTCAGAAAATCCATCCCAGAGATCACGGAACCGCGACGGACCCTCACTATGGCATAGTGTCAATGTAGGGTTCATCTCCTGGCCCAGGTGGACCACAACCATACTCCCTCACAAAACCCTGCCATTCGCTTCTATTATACACCTTTCTTTTCGCCTCTGCCAAACTCACATTCCTCTCCTCCAGGCATTCCTTTACTGACTCAAACCACTTTTTCTTTAATCTCCCAGCACACTCACCACTATACATCCACTTAACCAACCGACTATCATCCATCCTTTCCACATGACCAAACCACCTCATTTATTCCTTTCTTCACACCACACAACTCTCTAATGCATTCATTCCTCATTTTATCAATTCTCACACCTAACACGCCCCTAAGATTGTCCATCTGAACACATTGAACTTTAGATCTATACCTCTTATTCCAGACCATAGTTTCACTATTATACATTAACACAGGTAACAACATACCCTCATGTAAGACCCTAGCACACTCAACACTTAGTCCCTTTACATCCACCAAGGATTTAATTGCACCAGTCACCTTCCTGCCTTTCACAATTTTGCTACTACACTGCATCATCCATTCCCTTTTCATCCAACATATATCCTAAATATTTAAACTCAGACACTTGTTCCAGCTGCTCACCATCTAACATAACTTCACACTGAAGACCTTCCTCACTCACAACCATAATTTTACTCTTATCTACGTTTACTTTCAAACCCCTCCTTTACACACCCTGCCAATACCAATCCTCTCAAACTCTCTTCAGATTCACCACAAAACCAAATCATCTGCATATAATACGTAAGGCACCCTCTCCTTCACTCTCCATCATTCTAACACCATCCCCTGCCACCCCCACCTCTAATTCTTTCATAACACCATCCAAATATAAATTGAATAACCAAGGAGACATAACACATCCCTGCCTCACTCCACTATTAATATTAAACTAATCACTTTGGACTCCATTTATTCTTACACACGCTTCACTATCGTCATATATACTTTTTATTCCATTCAGAAGCCTACCACCAACACCATATATCACTAACACCTGCCATAGAGCTTCCCTATTAATCCTATCATACGCCTGTTGCAAATCCATGAAACCTAAATACAATTTATTCTTCTTTCTCAATCATTTGTTTCAATGGGAAGATTTTATCTACACATCCTCTACCACTTCTAAACGCACCTTGCTCTTCACCAATCAGCCCTTCAGTCACTCAATGCACTGTTTCAACCAAAATACCAGCATATATCTTCCCTACAACACAATAAAATAATTCCCCTATAATTCCTACAGCTACCCTTATAAAAGGGTACTATTACTGCTTTCCTCCAATCCCTCGGAACTATACCCTCCATAAACGCTTTGTTACCCAACTTCCAAATCCAATAAAATCATCATCTCCCCTCCTTTCTTGATCATTAACAATGGCTGAAAAGCAGGGTTGGTGATTTTTTTGATTTATTTGATTTTTTTAGGCACAAATTGCCTATTTAATTATTATTTTGATAAAATTAGTAAAAAATCCTAATTATTACCTTATTAATAATAAGTTTAGTAAATATAATTATTATTTAGTTTAATTAATTATTTAAATTTTATATATATATATATATATATATATATATATATATATATATATATATATATATATATATATATATATATATATATATATATATATATATATATATATATATATATATATATATATATATATATATATAATATCTGAGTAATCTAATTTTATTTATTTCTTTATTGAAAATGGTTTGAAACTACACTGATGAATTTGCTTATTGTATAGATGAAATATACTTATCATTAAGCAGGTGATAACTAGGAATAATTACGGTATTAATTTAGAAAAAAAAAATTGCTTAAAAAAATAAAAATCATGATTTTTTCATAAAAAAATCAATTGATTTAATCAACTGATTAAATCAATTTGATTTAATCAGTGCCAACCCTGCTGAAAAGCCAAAGTTGTGAATGGTAAGAAGGTAACTGGTGTAATTAAATCCTTGGTGGATACAAATAGACTAAGTCTTGAGTGTGCTACACAGGTAGCATTAAAAAACAAAAAAAAAAAACAGCCCACCTAATAAAACCAAAAGAAGCCCACCTACAAGTGGGGATTTTGTTTTTTTAAAGTTTAGCTATTAATTTCAACAATTTGAGAGAGAACTTTAAAAATTACTAATATGCAATACTATAGTCTATATAATATTTCATTAGTAGTGAGCCTAATTGCATTTTATTCAAGATCTTCACTGATATACCTTTTAAATATTTGAAATAAATGAGTGAAAAATATTAATTTTTAAAATTTAATACAAAAGTACAAATGAATGTATCTTTAAATTTTATTGACTAGAAGATAACTAGATTGCATCATCAAAATTACTAAATAAACTTTCCAGTAAATAAAAAGTAAAAGTTCTTTCTTCTTTGGTTATAAATTTACTAGAAAATATTTTGAATTTCCATTATTTTATAACTTTATATAGTATGCAATAAAGTATAAAACTAATTTTTAACATTGGATTGAATTAAGTCAGTGAATGAATCACATTTTCAAATTTTATTTCACATTAGTAACTATCTGGCTCTCTAATCTGTCAGATATTTATACATTCTTACAAGTTTTTGAGCTTTTTCTGACCCAAGTTTATTTCAAACTTTTGACCAAGCAAAACCAAAATTAGACAAAATTCTTTCAATTAATCCAGAACTGGCAAGGCATGAATGTAAGGGTGCCATAAACTATCAAAACCCATCTGGTAACTTTTCTTTATCAGTACATTGATGATCACAATATTCAAAATTTAAATAATATAAATTTGAATATTGTATATTACTTAATTATTTTACTTAAGATAGTCCTGTTATGTCATTACTATCAATAACCTGTAACAATAGCAATACCATTTACCTTTACAAGTTTCACCAATTAGGCAATGACATTCATTCAGCAGTGGGAATTGGACAATGTCTGTTACCAAATTATGTTAAACTTGTCAATTTTAAAAATATTTATTAATTTATTTGTCAAATAATACTGAAACAACATTACAAAAAAAAAATTCAATTATTGATCATTTTATTTTTTCTCCTCAAAAATAGACATTAAAAAAAAAAAAAAAATTTAACCCCCCCCCAAAAAAAAAGCCCGATAAAACCCAAAAAACCAACTAGCCTGGGGTTTTTGATCCATCCATGGGCTTTTCCAACCCTGGTGTGCTAGGGTTTTGAATGAGGGTATGTTGTTACCTGTAATAATGTATAGCATACAGTATAGTATATGGTATATAGAATAACAGGCATATATAGATATAAGGTGAAATGTGTTTAGATAGATAATCTTAGGAGCGTGTTAGGTGTGAAAATTGATAAAATGATGAATGAACGTATTAGAGAATTGTTTGGTGTGAAGAAAGTAAATGGAAAGAATTGATGATAGTCGGTTGGCAAAGCAGATGTATATTGGTCGTGAGTGTGCTGGGAATTGACAGGCTGGAAGAACAAAGAAAAAGTGGAACAAGTCAGTAATGGAATGTCTCAAGGAAAGGAATGTGGGTTTTTCCAAGGTGAGAAGAAAGGTGCATCATAGAAATGAATGGCAGGGTTTTGGAAGGGGGTATGGACCTTATGGTTGTGGGCCTAACCCAGGGGATGAATCCCACATTGATGAGATACCACAGTAAGAGTCTGTCACAGTCTTAAAGCCCTATGGTGAATTTTTTAGTGGATTTATGGTGGATGGAAAGCGGAGGAGCTTTCCTTTCGACCTACTTCATGCTCTTCTACTTAGCTGTCTTATTTTCTGTGCATTTTATACACACTCCTATCCCACATCTAGTGGGAAGACAAGGGAGGTTTTATATATATATATATATATATTATATATATATATATATATATATATATATTATTATTATTATATACATATTATTATTATATATAGTTATATATATATATATACATATATATATATATTATTATTACATATTATTATTATTATTATTATTATTATTATATTATTATTATTATTATTATTATTATTATTATATTATTATTATTATTATTATTATATATATATTATTATTATTATATATATATATATATATATATATATATATATATATATATATATATATATATATATATATATAATCTTTAAGAATTTATTCTAAGATTGGGAGTAAGTGTGAGTAGTATGCATCAGAGCAAAAGTAGAAAACTATGACAAAGCGAAAAGAAAGCCCAGTCTTACAGCCCCCTCTGTACCATTAATTAGTGAGAACTCATCGCAGTCAAAAATCCAATCTCTACACGGGACCGCCATGGACCCTCACTATAGTAAATCGTCAATGTAAGGGTTCATCCTTGGCCCAGGCCACAACCATACCCTCCCCCCAAAAACCCCGCCATTCACTCCTGTTATACACCTTTCTTCCTCGCCTCTACCAAACTCACATTTCTTTCCTTCAAACATTTTACTGACTCAATCCACTTTTTCTTTGGTCTCCCAGCCAGTCGGTTCCTAACACACTCGCCACAATACATCTGCTTAACCAACCGACTACCATTCATTCATCCTTTCCACATGACCAAACCATCTCAACATACTTTCATTTATTCTCTCATTTACCCCTTTTTCACACCACAACTAATACGTTCATTCCTCATTTTATCAATTCTTCTCATACCTAACACCCCTCTAAGATTGTCCATCTGAACACATTGAACTTTAGATCTATACTTCTTATTCCAGACCATAGTCTCACTACTATACAATAACACAGGTAACAACATACCCTCATGTAAGAACCCTAGCGCACTCAAGACTTATTTTCTCAACAATCAATCAAAGATTTAATTGCACCAGCCACCTTCCTGCCATCCACAACTTTCCTACTACACTCTGCATCATCCGTTCCCTTCTCATCCAACATATATCCTAAATATTTAAACTCAGACACTTGTTCCAGCTGCTCACCATCTAACATAACTTCACACTGGAGACTGTCCTAACTCACAACCATAACATTAATCTTATTTACGTTTACTTTCAAACCCCTCCATTTACAAAAAAAAACAGCCTGAAAAAAACAAGTAAAAATGTTTTTTTCGTTTTTTTCAATTAAGTTGTGGAATTTACATGTTTGAACAATTTTATTATAAGTTTTAGCAAATATGCTCTAATTTGGACATTTTTTGGTTCCAATTTCCCTGAGTTTGTGTTCAAAATTTTTATGGGTTTTCCATATTTTTCATTTTATATTCTGAATTCTTGATATCTGATAATATTTTGTTTGTGGCTTCATTAATGTTTTCTTACTCTGTTTCAGCTTTCAGTAACATTATCATAATTATTTAATCAGAATTTAGAAATGCCACATGCAAAAAGTTGTGGACTGTACTTTTTAAGGAATTAAAGGTTACAAAGGTCATCGCATGAAATATAACTTTGTTGTGTAGACGTTGCAAAACTAGTATTTATTGCTCATAATCTAGAACTAGGAAATTCTGAAAATTTGCCAACTGAGAGAGATGATTATGCTAAGGCAGCTAAGCTTAAGAGTCCTGTTACTGCCCCTGCTCCTTCACCACTGTCATTCTCACACGATACTTCATACGACTCTGAGATATGAGACTTATCAGTCATATCAAAATTAAATGTGGCTGATCACGCTGATGAGCCCAGTGATAATGAGCTTGACAGTAGTCACAGCACAGTAGTCAGTACTAAGTAGTGACTGGGGCTGGGGAGTGGGACTAGTGATTAGTGAATCAAAAGTTGATATTCAAAGCTAAATATTTAATTTAGTCATCATCAACTTCCCCATTTAAGCAATCTTGGATAATTTAATTTCAATTAGTTTTTATTTCATTTGCATCCTTAAGTCACTTTTGAGTTTTGTCATTCAGACTCATTCTATATAAATAATATACATTAATGTTTAAAGTAAATTATAAATATGATTATATGATACAAATGTAAATACATAGTAAAATTAGTAGGTAGAGCCCACAAACAGCAGTCTGCAGGCTACAACCTACTGCAAATTTGTAACAAAAACAATTGATAAAATATAAGAGAAAGGTAGCTCTGCTATTTTATAAATCAAAATGGAATATTTGTTTAATTTCAGATATCCTCATATTTGAAAATGAAAATACTCAAGTGAAATATCATATTAGCCTCTTTATATTTTCAAAAATACATTTAATGAAAAAATGAAAAAACGAAAACATAAAAAACACGATTTGAAAACGGTTTTTTTCCCAACCCTACTCGACAACCATAACCTTACTTTATCTACGTTTACTTTCAAGCCTCTCCTTTACACACTGCCAAATCTCTACCAACTTCAAACTCTCTTCAGATTCGCCACACAAAACAAAACATACACATATAATATATATATATATATATATATATATATATATATATATATATATATATATATATATATATATATATATATATATATATATATATATATATATATATATATATATATATATATATATATATATATATATATATATATATATATATATATATGTTATATCAAAGTTTCAAACCTGAAAAAAGACACTTAGGTAGGCAAAGTTTAGGAGTATATATATATTATATATATATATATATTATTATATATTATTTATATATATATATTATATATATATATATATATATATATATATATATTATTATATGTTATATATATATATATATATTATTATATTATATATATATATATATATATATTATATATATATATATATATATATATATATATATATATATATATATATATATATATATATATATATATATATATATATATATATATATATATATAATTTTTATAAATATATTATTATTTTAATATATTATATATATATATATATATATATATATATATATATATATATATATATATAGCTAACGAAAACATCAAAAACATATTTTAATAATTATAATACGTACCTATTTATTTGTATGAAAAGCTTGTTTTCATTATATTTACCAAATACTTAATTTTAAATCACATTCCAATTGAGTAATTTCTTAGGCCTATCATTTTTTTAAAATAGAGCTCTCGTTTTATAGATATAGATAAGTTTTAAAGCATTTTTTCTTTAATATAAAATCTACACTTACTCCATTATGCATTATTTCACTTAATTTTATGTATATAATGCTAAATACCACTTAAATGAAGCTATATAAAATTAATATTCAATATCAGATCAATCAGACTTTTCGATACAAAAATTTCAAAGAAACTGCCACAAGCCACATATTTCGTACATATTTACGGGAAGATCGAGAACAAAAGATTTCAAAAGATTTCATATATATTATCGATTATTTTATCGATTATTATAGGTAGGACAGACTAGCCCGCTCCTTTATAAGTTGACGATGAAAATGACGTCATTCGTCCGCCTGGGGTAAATAATTTTACTATTAAGATCAGAGTAGGAGCGAGAATTTCTAAATGAATTCAATAATTATTATAGCTATTATTATTGTGGTTGTTTTTCTTTTAATTTATGATGCAAAATAGCTTTTTTAACCCTTTTTATATAAAATTTTAATAATTTATATACTTTTACAATTTAATTTCAATTATTTAAAAACCTAAAAATATTGCAGTTTAAAGACTTCCACCCTTATGATCTTGTGAAACCCTAGGATGGAAATTTTAGACTGTGTCAAGCTATCACTTAAGGATATGGTGTTGGTAAGGGGGGAGGGGAGTGACAGCTTTCCATTTGACTTACGTCATGCTCTTCTATTTACTTTTATTCATTTATTTATTTTAGGTTTACAATTAGATAAAAAAGATAAAATGGGTGAAAAAATAAAAACAAATGGTTTTTTTTTTTAATGCTCATTTTTTATGGAAAAAATATTTCAAATGAAAAAAGCAGCCTTGAAAAAAAAAAATATCTGTATCACTATATATATGGTAATAGTTAAGTTTAGCTCAATCTGACGAAATATTAATATTTTTTCTGATAACACTGGACGACAGAAATTTTGTTAAATGGATATCATGAACTGTTTCTTATGTATTTCAGTACGCTGAAAACAAATATAACTTTCCAAATTTGAACACTGGGCTTAGTTTTTTTGTAATTTTACACATTTCATAAACTAACAATATAATTCATAGTGTAAAATGTCTTGTTTTGTTTAACTCTATTTTCTTGCAAATTTATGAAAAAAAGGTGATCGCCAGCAATATAAAGCGTATAATAAGTAGGAACCAAAAAATAGATAAAATAAACGCCAAACATGATAAAATGTTAGCGAACTAGATAAAAATAAACCTCTGTCCAACGTTTTTCATGAGTCATTTTCCTTCTGTTTGTATCTGGACGTTGAATGTGAAGTGTGTGATATTAATATATTGTTGATTTTATATATATATATATATATATATATATATATATATATATATATCAGGATATAGATAGGTAAAGAAAGATATATTTATATATATATATATATATATATATATATATATATATATATATATATATATATATATATATATATATATATATATATATATATATATATATATATATATATATATATATATTATATATATTTATATACATTTTAAATTTTTTTATTTTCCTTACAGATCATATATATTTTTTAAAATGCCACTCTAAATTGTAAAAATGATCCAAACAAATTTTGTTACATTTGTGGTAAGGTAACATTGAAGTCCCAAATGAGGAATATTACTCCCTTAATAAAAAAGCATATAAACTTTAGTTTGAAATTAAGCTTGGTGATCAAGATAAATCTTGGGCACCTCATATTTGCTGTGCGTCTTGTGTAACATTACTTAATGGTTGGCTTAACGGACAGTCCAGACATATGCCATTTGCAATTCCAATGGTATGGAGGGAACCAAAGGATCACGCAATGGACTTATTTTTGCATTACAAAAATTGCTGGAATAACAATCAAGACCAAGAAGACCATTAAATATCCAAACCTACCTTCGGCTATTAGGCCTGTTCCTCACAGCGAAGAAGCTTCCTATCCCTGCACCACCTGAAAATGTGAATCTCCTGTCAGAAAACTCCCACGAAGAAGATTTACAATTATGTCCAGAAAATGACGACTTCAAAAGGCCTTGATTATGATGGAATGTCAACAGAACCTCATAGAATTAATCAGCATGAACTCAATGATCTAATTCGCGATCTATTATTGTCAAAGAAACAGGCAGAACTATTGGCATCTAGATTAAAGGGTTGGAATCTCCTTGAGAAGGGAACTACAATTTCCTCTTATCGGCAACGCGAAGAAGAATTCCGACGCTTTTTCTCAGTAGACGGCAATTTAGTGTATTGTACTGATGTTGATTCATTAATGAGAGAATTAGGAGACTGTCATGATTCTAAGGAATGGAGATTGTTTATAGATTCTTCTAAACTCAATTTAAAAGCAGTGCTTCTTCATAATGGAAATGTGAAACCTTCGACTCCTATTGCCTATGGAGCCCATATGAAAGAGACCTACGACAACATGAAAATTTTGTTATCGAAAATACGATAAGAACAGCATTCTTGGAATATATGCGGCGATTTAAAAGTTATAGCACTTTTGTTAGGTCTCCAACAAGGATATACTAAATTTTGTTGTTTCCTATGCCAGTGGGATAGCAGAGATCGCAAAAATCATTTTGTCAAGAAGCAATGACCTAAAAGAAATCTAATACCTGGAAATAAAAATGTAATTTTTCAA
This sequence comes from Trachelipus rathkii, assembly GCA_015478945.1. Lineage (NCBI taxonomy): Eukaryota > Metazoa > Arthropoda > Malacostraca > Isopoda > Trachelipodidae > Trachelipus > Trachelipus rathkii. The sequence continues at coordinate 10,744 of JABUQX010074674.1, read as the reverse complement.
CCACTTGTGAAACCTGAACTCGTATATCTTCCTCCTTTGCACATCAAACTCTGGTTAATGTAAAATTTTGTAAAAGCGATGGATAAAAGTGGTCCAGGGTTCCTATACGTAAATAAGAAATTCCCTAGGATCAGTGAGGCTAAAATTAAAGAGGGTATATTTGTAGGCCCACAAATAAGGGAGCTAATGAAGGACCATCACTTTGATGAAAGCTTGAATAATATTGAAAACCCTGCATGGAGATCCTTTAAAAAGGTCATAACTGGGTTTCTAGGCAATATTAAGGCCGACAACTATGAAGAACTAGTTTCCGAACTCCTTCGAAATTATAAAGCAATGGGATGTAACATGTCCTTAAAAATACATTTCCTTCATTCACACTTGGACTTTTTTCCTAACTGCAATCTAGGCGCTATAAGCGATGAGCATGGTGAGCGATTCCACCAAGATATTTCAACTATCGAAAAACGTTATCAGGGAAATTGGAATCCAAATATGCTTGCAGACTATTGTTGGGGACTTAAGGGGAGACTTTATCCTCAAAATCCATTTTTTCGAACCGATAAAAGGAAATGTTTTTTTGATGAACAACTAATTTATCTTTAATTTTTTTGGGAAAACAAAAGAAAAACTGTTCGTTTTTTTTTGGGGGGGGGAATTTTTTTTTTTCGGGGCTTTCACAAAAATGGCAATAAAATCTTAAATATTCAAGATATTTCAATGCTTTTTTCACTAAAATACATCTATTTTGTGTAGTAATAAATTTCATTTAGACGGTTTATTTCAAAATTCTTATTCTCTTTATAAGTTTTTAGGATTATTTTCTTGAAAAGTACTCTTCAAAATTTCTTAAGTAAAACAATCAATCACGTGTACACTACCTTTACATCATACAAGCATTTAAAATAAACTAGTCTGTTAAGGGTTTTATATGCAGAGTTGTTACCAAATTTTAAGAAAAAACTGTTCGCTTTTTTAATGAATTTTTTGTGATCTAAAAAAAATGAAGTGCTAGAAAAACGCAAATAAACATTTGTAAATATTATTTATTTTTTTACGGAACAAAATATTTCTTCTCATATATATATATATATATATATATATATATATATATATATAGTTATTTATTTATATATATATATATATATATATATATATATATATATATATATATATATATATATATATATATATATATATATATATATTTATATGTTTTATATATATATTTATATATATATATATATATATATATATATTATTTGTTTTGCAAAAACGGCTTTTTTTTAAAAACAAAATGTTTTTTTTTGTTTTTTATTAAAATTACCTCTTTTTATGTATATTAAAGGTGTTTTAAATTACCAATACCCCTTCTAGGCCTAAATATTGACTATTAATACAGATTTTATATATACAATATATATATATATATATATATATATATATATATATATATATATATATATATATATATATATATATATATATATATATATATATATATATATATATATATATATATATATATATATGACATAAAAAAAAAGGATGGTATAACAGGTGGTTTTGGGGTGTCAGGAGAAAATGAGAATGGTAGGAAGGTGATTGATTTTAGGAGAGGTATGTGTGTAATACTTTTTTTTTTAACACAAGAGTATCCATAAGTATACTAGAGTTGGTGTAGGTAGATGGTATCGAAGTGAAAAGTATGATTGATTTTGTGTTGGTGAAGAAGGAGATGTTGAAGATATGTTGGATGTTAAATCAGTGAGGTGTTTAGAAATGGGATTATCGGATCATTATGTTGTTCTTCTATGTAAAATTAAGTTAGTGGGGACTTGATGGAGGAAGGTGATACGAAGGAAGAGGATAAAATTAAGAGTGAGAAGCTAGTGAACAAGGTAATAAGGATAAGTATGCAAGAACGCGCTTGGAAGTAAATCAGTTGAATGTGAACAAGCTGAAACTAAATAAATCTGAAAGCAATTAGCAGTACAAAAGAAGTATGTGGATGTGTGCTAAAGTAGGAAGTAAGAATGTTAACAGTGAGTGGTGGAATGAAGAGGTGATGCAAGCGGTTAAAAGTAAAAAAAGGCGTGGTTGAATGTACTAAAAGCAAATGATGAAGTTTCAAAAGATATGCTTGGAATTATATATATGAGGAAAAGAAATGGCTAAAAGATGCATATGTAAGAGAAAAGAAGAGGTAAAATGAACAGTTTGAAGGAGGATGAATGGGGACATACAGGAATAGGAAGCTCTTTCTGGAAGGAAGCGAAGGTTAAATTAGAATAATGGGAACCTGCTGAGAATAATGAATAGGGATGGTGTTTTTGTAACTGATGAAATGGATGTGAGGGGAGTGTGGAAAGAACACTTCTAAAATCTGTATAATATTGGCAGTAATGAAGAGGTGATAGTGAATGTGTGTGGGTTTGATGGTGCAAGAAGGAATAGGTATTTTTGGGGATGAGGTTATTAGCAAGGAGGAGGTAATGGGTAGAGTGAGAAAGTTGAAGAATGGTAAATCTGCAGGTATAGATGAAATTACTAGTGAAATGATCAAGAACGTAGGTGTTTGATTAATTGGATCTTGAAGTTGTGTAATAAAGCTGCTTATGGAGGGTATAGTTCCGAGGGATGAAGGAGAGTAGTAATAGTACCCTATATAAGGGTAAGGGAGATAAGGGGAACTGTAGAAATTATAGGGGAATTAGTTTATTGAGTGTTGTAGGGAAGATATATGCTGGTATTTTGGTCGAAAGAGTGCGTCGAGTGACTGAAGGACTGATTGGTGAAGAACAAGGTGCGTTTAGGAGTGGTAGAGGATGTGTGGATCAAATCTTTACATTGAAGCAAATGATAGAGAAACAGGGAGAAGAAGAACAAATTGTATTTGTGCTTATGGATTTGGCAATAGGGTATTGATAGGTTAATAGGAAGCTCTATGAGCAGGTGTTAGTTGGAAATATAAATGGTGTAGGCTCTGAATGGAATCAAAAGAATGCATGACGACAGTGAGGCGTGTGTAAGAATAAATGGTGTTTATGTCAAAAAGTGATTGGTTTAGTATTAATAGCGGAGTGAGGCAGGGTTGTGTTATGTCTAGTTGGTTATTCAATTTGTATATGGATGGTTATGAAAGAATTCGAGGTGGGGATGGCAGGAAATGGTGTTAGAATGATGGAGAATGGAGATGAGTGGAGGGTGCCCTACCTATTATATGCGAATGATTTGGTTTTGTTTGGCTAATATGAAGAGTTTGAGAGGATTGGTAGAGAGATTTGGCAGGGTGTGTAAAAGAGGGTTTGAAAGTAAACGAGATAAGAGTAAGGTTATGGTTGTGAGTGAGGACAGTCCTCAGTGTGAAGTTATGTTAGATGGTGAGCAGCTGGAACAAGTGTCTGAGTTTAAATATTTAGGGTATATGTTGGATGCCAGGAAGGTGGCTGGTGCAATAAAATCGTTGGTGAATGTATAGGAACTAAGTCTTTAGAGTGCTAGGGTCTTACATGATGGTATGTTGTTACCTGTGTTATTGTATAGTAGTGAGACTATGGTCTGGAATAAGAAGCATAGATCTAAAGTTCAATGTGGTTCGATGGGACAATCTTAGGGGCATGCTAATGTGTGAAAAGAATTGATAAAATGAGAATGAAAGTATAGAGAGTTGTGGTATGTAGCTGAAATGGGTAAACGAGAGATAAAAAGCAGGCCATGTTGAGATGGTTTGGTCATGGAGACATTGATAGTCAGTTTCTTTGCCGGATGTATAGTGGCAGTGTTGGAAACCACCGGGCTGGGAGATCAAGAAAAAGTTTGAGTCAGTAAACGAATGTCTGAAGGGGAGAGAAATGTGAGTTTGGCAGAGGCGAATAAAGGTGCATAATAGAGAGAATGGCGGGGATTTGTGAGGGTATGGTTGTGGTTCACCTGGGCCAAGGGATGAACACTTACACTGACGATTTACCATGGGTGAGGGTCCGCCGCAGTCCCGTGAAGCTATAGGGGTGGATTTTCTGACTGCACGCAGTCCTTACTAATTAATGGTACAGAGGGGGTAAGGCTGGGCCAAGCTGGGCTTCTTTATATATATATATATATATATATATTATTATTATTATTATATATATATGTTATACATATATATATACATATATATATATATATTATTATTATTATTATTATTACATATATATTATTATTATTATTATATTATTATTATTATTATTATTATTATTATTATTATTATTATATATATATTATATATATATTATTATTATTATTATTATTATTATTATTATTATTATTATTATTAACATATATATATATACGGTATATATATTATTATTATTATTATATATACATATATATATAAAGAAGATATATATATATATATATATATATATATATATATTATATATTATTATATATATATATATATTATTATATTATTATATATATATATACATATATATATATATATATATATATATACATATATATATATATATATATATATATATTATATATGTATATATATATATATATATATATATATATATATATATATTATATATATATATATATATTATATATATATATATATATTATATATATAATGGTGTATATATATATATATATATATATATATATATATATATATATATATATATATATATATATATATATATATATATATATATATATATATATATATATATTATATATATATATATATATATAATAATAATAATAATCAGATTCATGTGAAATGTAATAGTTATATGCCCTAGAGCACAAAAACTTTACTAAGTACTAAAATCTACTTTATATATTGCATACCTCTTTTTAACATATTGTATTTACTTTATTTTAATGTGAATACCCTAAAAAGACTTTATATTTATAATAAAAAAAGTAATTTTAAAAAAAAAAAAAACAAAAAATTTTGGCCTTTGGTTTTTTAAAAAAAAAACTGTTTTTTTAAAAACAAAGGTTTTTTTTTAAACCCATCTTTATTTATATTTATATATGTCTATCCATTTTTTCCATACCGCTGATGGTCGCTCGATAATTTTTTGAAAAACTTTTATTTTTAAAGCGGTGTTAATGTTATCCCTGGCAAGTTCAAAACCACATTCGTTTTTGTAGATTTACTCTGGTTGTAACAGGGTGAGCCAAAATGTTTGACCAGGTGGAGCAAAATTTAACACTTAATAGAGGTAACATTTAAGTCATATCTCCATATTGGTAATTCTTATACCAAATTTCATAGAGAGGGATTTGTTAGGGATACTTTTTAAGGTACACGTAACTTTTTAATGTTTTTTTTTGGGGAAAAATAATATTTCACCATGAAAATGAATCCGAAAAATTGTGTTAAAAATCGAAGAAATTTCCATTTTCGTGGGTGTATTATTAAATGAAGGAAATAATTTAACGATATAAAATTTTGTGTGATGATACATACTAAAGTATGGTTTAACTTAAATCTTATTTGAAGTTTGGTAAATATTTTTAAAAAAATTTACAGGGTGTCCAAAAATCAATTTTTCGGAAAATCGGTAACTTTGAACCTTAATATCTCTTATGGGGTAAGTGCTAAAAATCTGAAATTTTCACACATTATACTACTACCATAGATGCTCCTTCACCTGCAATATTGACTTTGGTATTTGCTTGTTTTAAGAAATACAGCCATTCAAAAATGCCAAAAAAAAAAATTTTTTTGTTGTGTTATGATAGCATACGTAGGCCTACTCGTAATATAAAGTACCTATATTGTTAAAGTGTGTAAATATTATTATTATTATTAGAAATTATTAAATTTTTTTGTCATAATTCTTTTTTTTTCAATTTTTATTTAGCAAAAAACAATGAAAATAAAATTCATTTTGGAAAAATTCACGTTTGGAAAATGTCAATAAAATATAACTTAGACTTGTGTTTTTCTATCCAAATTAATACTATAACATTATTAAAATCTACTTAACATTTAAATTATAATTAAAATTAGTTTGGATAAACACAGACGTAATAATATTTAATGACCTTTTCTCCCCGACGCCACTGACCGGTTTTTCCCGAATTCAATTTTTTGAAAATGGAATTTTTAAAAAAAATTTTAAAAATATTTATTTCGATATTTTTATTATTTTCATTATTCTATAACATTAAGGAAACTCCAAATGTGAGAAAAAACTATTAAGTAAAGATGTAACTTAAAATTTCGATTTTTCATAAATAAAAAAAAAAAAGACACTTTTTTTCGTATTTTCCCCGCATTTTACATTCCCTTTTTTTTATATATATATATATATATATATATATATATATATATATATATATATATATATATATATATATATATATATATATATATATATATATATATATATATATATATATATTATATATATATATATATATATATATATATATATATATATATATATATATATATATATATATATATATATATATATATATATATATATATATATATATATAAATTATATATATATATATATATATATATAAATAAAAAATATACACACAAACATTTTTTTACGATAAAGAGGCCCGTATATATTTTTTTATTTACAATCAACATGGTAAGAGTGACACAAGCACACTTCAAAATCTTAGCTTGCATAACTGAATTAATGTCGCGCTTTACATTAAATATTATTACGTCTGTGTTTGTCCAAACTAATTTTAATTATAATTTAAATGTTAAGTAGATTTTAATAATGTTATAGTATTAATTTGGATAGAAAACACAAGTCTAAGTTATATTTTATTGACATTTTCCAAACGTGAATTTTTTTCCAAAATTATGAATTTTATTTTCATTGTTTTATGCTAAATAAAAATTGAAAAAAAAAGAATTATGACAATAAATTTTAATAATTTCTAATAATAATAATAATATTTACACACTTTAACAATATAGGTACTTTATATTACGAGTAGGCCTACGTATGCTATCATAACACAACTTAAAAATTTTTTTTTGGCATTTTTGAATGGCTGTATTTCTTAAAACAAGCAAATACCAAAGTCAATATTGCAGGTGAAGGAACATCTGTGGTAGTAGTATAATGTGTGAAAATTTCAGATTTTTAGCACTTACCCCATCAGAGATATTAAGGTTCAAAGTTACCGATTTTCCGAAAAATTGATTTTTGGACACCCTGTATTTTTTTAAAATATATCCCTTACTTCATATAAGATTTAAGCTAAAATAAACTTTCTCATGCACTACCACTCAAAATTTTATATCTAAATTATTTCCCTCTTTTAATAATATTTTAGCGTAAATGGAATTTCTTTGGTCTTTAAGAGAACTTTTCAGAATTCATTTACATGGTGAAGTCTTATTTTCCCAAAAAAAACAGGAAAGGCCAAATGTACCTTAAAGTATCCCTAACAAATCACTCTCTATGAAATTTGGCATAAGAATTACCAATATGGAGATATGACTTAAAATGTTACCTCTATTAAGTGATAAATTTTGCTCCACCTGGTCAAACATTTTGGCTCACCCTGTTACAACCAGAGTAAATCTACAAAAACGAATGGTGGTTTTAAGCCAGGGATAACATTAACGCCATGCCAAATATAAAAGTTTTCAAAAATTATCGAGCGGCCAACTTCCATTATTTTGGTACGCAAAAAATGGATAGACCCATATATATATATATATATATATATATATATATATATATATATTTTATATTTATAGATATATAGAGAGAGTTATGTTATATATATATATATTATATATATATATATATATATATATATATATATATATATATATATATATATATATATATATATATATATATATATATTTATTATAAATATATAATATATATATATATATATATATATATATATATATATATATATATATATATATATATATATATATATATATATATATATATAGGGGTTCCAAGCACCCTTCCATGGATTTAAATAATTACCGAATTTCAAAGCAGTGATATCGAAGCAGGAGATTAGAAAACTGTTCCAAGATGCCTTCTTTTTCTGGGTAGGTGGATCGGACTAGTGGTAGAGCCTACTGCACATTGTCTAACGGCGACGCTGTTGTCGATGTTTCGAGTCCTGGCGCGAGTGAAATTTTTCTTTGTCTTATTTTTGCAAATTTTTGCGAGTGAAATTTTTATTCTTATTATTGCAAATTTGACACAACAAGCATGTTGTGCCCATTTCGGCGTTGCTTTACTTTGGTTGGTTGCTCCTGTAACCCAAGAGCACCCAAGCAGAAGGCCATGTAGCCCCAGAAGGTGTTCCAACCAATCTCTATCAGATTAAACAGTACCCCAGTTTCAAAGCAGTGGTATCGGAGCAGAAGATTAGAAAACAGTTCCGATATGCCTTCTTTTTCTGGGAAGGCAGATCAGACTAGTGGTAGAGCTTCCTGGACATTGTCTAACGGCGATGCTGTTGTCGATGGTTCGAGTCCTGGCGCGAGTGAAATTTTTCTTGTCTTATTTTTTGCAAATTTGTTGCAACAAGCATGTTGTGCCCATTTCGGCGTTCTTTGACTTTGATTGGTTGCTCTTGTTACCCAGGAATACCCAAGCAGAATGCCATGTAGCCCCAGCAGGTGTTCCAACCACCCTCCTGTCTATTTAAATAAGTACTGAGTTTCAAAACAGTGATTTCGAAGCAATATATAAGAAAATTTCCGAGATGCGATCTTTTTCTTGGAAGGTGGATCGGACAAGTGACAGAGCCTGTACATTGTCTAACGGCGACGCTAATGATGGTTCGAGTCCTGGCGCTAGTGATTCTCTTATTATTGCAAATTTGCCGCAACAAGCATGTTGTGCCCATTTCGGCGTTCCTTGACTTTGGTTGGTTGCTCCTGTAACCCAGGAGCACCCAAGCAGAATGCCATGTAGCCACAGCAGGTGTTCCAACCACCCTCCTGTCGATTTAAATAAATAAGTACCGAGTTTCAAAGCAGTGATATTGGAGCAGTAAATTACAAAAAAAGATCCGATATGCTTCTTTTCTGGAAAGGCGGATCGAACTAGTGGTGGAGCTCCTGTACATTGTCTAACGGCGACGCTGTTGTCATTGGTTCGAGTCCTGGCGCGAGTGAATTTTTTCTTCGTTTTATTATTGCAAATTTGTCGCAACAAGCATGTTGTTCCCATTTCGGCGTATCTTGACTTTGGTTGAATACTCCTGTAACCCAAGAACCCCCATGCAGAATGCCATGTACCCCCAGCAGGTATTCCCACCCCCCCTCTTGTCGATTTAAATAAGTACTAATTTTCAAAGCAGCATATCGGGCTAAGAGATTAGAAAACTTTTCTGATATGCCTTCTTTTTCTGGGAAGGTGGATCGACTAGTGGTAGAGCTTTCTGTACATTGTCTAACTGCGACGCTGTGGTTCGAATCCTGGCGCGAGTGAAATTTTTTATTTGTCTTATTATTGCAAATTTGTCGCAAAAACAAGCATGTTGTGCACATTTCGGCTTTTCTTGACTTTGGTTGGTTGTTCCGTAACCCAGGAACACCTAAGCAGAATGCCAGGTAGCCCCCAGCAGGTGCTCCAACCACCCTCCTGTCGATTTAAATAAGTAACGAAGTTTAAAAGCAGTGATATCAAAGCATTAGATTAGAATATTCCGAGATGCCTTCTTTTCTGGGAAGGCTGATAAATTAAATATTAAATTTCATTTTTATAAAAATTTTTTATAACAATCCAGAGAATCTATAAAAACTATTTTCTAAATTGTTAAAATTCGTGACATCACCTTATTAGCATTATGCTATCTTTATTATGCTTATTAGCATTTGAAATTGTGCTTTTCCACTTGGTATGGCTTGAAAGGTATGAGGTATGATTCATCTATGACGTTGAGGATATTTATTGACTATTTCAAAAAGATTTACCGCTTCTCCTCCCTGAAGATGTTCTATTTTATAGACTAGGCATATATATATATATATATATATATATATATATATATATATATATATATATATATATATATAAATATGTATATTTTTATATAGATATATATATATATATATATATATATATATATATATATATATATATTCCCACGCAAACGTAAATAATTCTTTTATTCAGACCGGCTCCGGCTAAGGTTTCTACATTTGAAAATTGATGAGCACTTATTTTATATTTTATATTTTCTTCTATATTTTCACCTAAAAAATATTTCTTGAAAAAATTTATACCCAAAATCTAACTCGCCCGGCTCCGGCTCCAAAATCTCTGCCCGACTAAGGTTTCAAGACTATTTGGTCTGTTCAGCACGCCTCTGGTAATAATTTTTTCAAATTAAAAATATTTTTCGAACATACTCTGCTCCTCTCCCACTCCGGATCCGGGATCCGACTAAGTGTGAATTTGCACTACTTGAAAATTACCCAGCACGTCTTCTGACAATATATTTTTCTCCAAAAAATTGATAAAAATTATACCCAGGATCCGGTTCCGACTCTCTGGCTCCGACTAAGGATTCTGATTTATTTGTAAATTATTCAGCACGTTTCTGGCAATAAATTTTTCACCTAAAAATATTTATTAAAAATTTCATACCTAGGATCCGTTCCGACTCCGGCTTCAGATCCGCTTAAGTCTCCCCTTAAAAGGATGTTCCTCAAGCAAACTACAGTAGAAAATCTTCAAAATCTACATTTAAATTAAGTTGAAGGTATAAT